>BGPT01003600.1:2249-33988 GCA_003297045.1 Symbiodinium sp. clade C Y103 | reverse complement strand
GAATTGCTAATCAAGTGAATTGCTAATCAAGTGAATTGCTAATCCCAATTCTATTTGTCCGTAACTCGGAAGATTGCTTCCCAACTTCCTTTGATGATAAGAAAAGATATGATAAAATAAGATAAGATATGACAAGATCAGATAAGAGAAGATAAGATCACTAGATGGATGGATAGATAGATATGGATAGATAGATAGGGTCATAGAGTTATAAAGCAACATGTAACTGGGTGAATGTGGCTGTTACCATCAATACGATGTTCCATCATTTTTGCATCCAATGGGAAAAAAAAACATTGACCATCCATCATCAAGGAGATCAATAGCATCTGGTAAACTAACATAACTATGGAAAATCACCATTTTTAATGGGAAAATCCACTATAAACGGCCATTTCTATAGCTACCCTCTGGTAATCAAACATGGCAATTGAAAATCCACCGTTTATAGGTGATTTTCCCAACAAAACCTCCATTTGTAGGGGATTTCCAATTGCCACGTTTGATTACCGGAGGGTATGTTAAATTACCAGAGGGTAGCGTCTTCAAACCGCAGAGTTTCTGTCCAAGGCCACCAGCCGGCGCCTGTCTGTGCTCTGTCCTTGGGAAGCGTCGGACGTCGTTCATGTCAGATACTGATGAGTAGCATGGGAACCTGTTGTGACCTGTTTTTTTCCAAAACATTTCGTCATATCTTTGAGTATCCCAATCATTCCGAATTGATCGCCCACATGATTTTTGAATCTCTCAAAGACTCTCAGATCATCTCGGGAGGTGGTTCAGGGCTCAACAACCACAACATTCCCAGGCTGCTTGATGGACGAACACTGCACCAGCTCCCAGATTTGTCTTTGATATGACCCTGTTTGGTGGTGACTTACAAGTCTGACTTTTTTTTGCCTAATACTTAAGTATACTTGAGTACTCATGAGTGGATGTGTTTCGGCTGAAATCAACGCCTGAATTTCTGTGCGGAGAAATCCCGTCCAACCGAGAGGCGGTTCCGCTTCGTGGGGTCTTTGGAAGGCTTCACCTAAGCCGCGGAGACGAAAAGTCAGAGATCCCTTCTGCCGCTGTGTTGACCGGAAGTTGTCGAATGTTAACGCCGGATGAATAAACCCTGGTTGATGAAGAATCGGAGGGTTAGCTCCCAAGAAGTGATTTGTCTGCTAAAATGATACACCCCCAATGATCAACAGCCCAAAACCACCAAGTTTACCGTGGTGGACTCCCCCTCCGCCCTAAGAGCAAGGGCAATTATGGCAGGAAAACATCTGACTGCCGGGCCGTTATCATCGTAGTTCAGAGACAGGTGAGTCAAATAGCTTCAATTTGCTATGAATCACCACAGAAATTGTGTTTCTGAACTACCAGCATGTATCTTCATGTGTATAAGTATATATATATATACATACAAATGGAAATTGTACACATACCCCATGTACAAGCATCTTAATATCCTTATACATATATATATATATATGATATAGTATATAGTATATATATATATATACATTTATACCTTGAAATTCCGTAGTGTGAATACTTTTAGACTCAATTTTTTCCTACACAACAACTTTCGTCCTACGGGGCCCACCATTCCCATTCCCGGATCCACCATATCTCAGGTTCCCAGGCCCTCTCCAGGAAGTTCTGGCCACCCTGGGACCAAAATTTGGATCTGTATCACCAGTAGAAATTGGAAATTCACCACTAAAAGTTGGGATTTAACTGAGTGAAACAGAAAAAAAAAATGTGTGCTTAATTTCCGATGTAGGCGAACTGTAGGATTTATGCCGCGAATCTGCAGCTGGGCGCGTGAACATCAACAAACTACAGGAAGACAATGGAATACAACTGCCGGGACTTCTAGCAATCCAACATGGCTTACTGGAAAATCCCCAGTGGATGTTTTCTTCCTTTAAACTGCCCATTTCGATTAAAATGTCTCAGCCATGTTTGATCAAAAATTGATAACTTTGCCCACCAGTCATGATTGCTGTGCTGGGGGTCGATAAAGTTGATGGTTGGAAGGCAGGTGGCGGCACGCTAGCCTAGGCTGTTGGCCACGTTCGGTCGCTTCAGTCGCTATGATCCAAATGGGTGAATACCGTAAGCCTGCAATAATCTCCAGTATTGTTTGCAAAATTCATCATCATTGTGAAAATCCAATCACCATGCCTGTGGCTGCTCTAATTGCAAAATAAATTTGTTGGCTAGCTGGGTCAGATCAGCGTTATTGTTGATTTCACTCACAGGAGTGTTGGTAGGCGATTGTTTAGGAGTTTAGGATTACACTCTGGTGTCATCAAACATGGTTTGCTGGAAAATCCCCCATGACTAGTTCGAAGTTCCCACGTATAATATAGCCTAAATATGATGTAGCCCATTTAGTTCAGGGATGTGTCAGCCATGTTTGATCACACCAGAGGGTAACATCACCTTTTCTTCAGACAATTTTCCTCGTCGCCTGCGACCCGAGACCAGCCTTGCGAGAGAAGAGATACTGGGACAACTGCATGGAGGGGGCGTGCCTCGGACGTGACTTGTTTGGAGATTCTCACCAAACATGAGGGACGGGTCCCCGGTTTGACGGGTGAGGCCTGCAATGGGTCAAGTGGGTAGCTCTCACAATGGGCAAATGGGATGATCTACTGCTCAAAATGACACCAAATCATCTGCTCCCAGGGTTTTGAATATGACATGATCCGTACCCATCCACCAGCTCAGCGCTACAAGGCTTACCACTCCCATGTTCACCGCTGAAAAACGGGGTGTGTCTTTTTGTATCTGGCCATTTCGTGGCGAACTCCCCACGTTTCTCGCCAAATCCAAAGTTCTTTGCAGATGAAATTCCAGTTCTTCTCATGTACTTTTGTTGATAGTTGAAAATATTTATGTTGTTTCAATTTGATGGCGAAAATCATGTTCAATCATGTTTAATCCTCGGTGTTGCGGAAATCCCCGGATCTGTCCCGCAAAATCCCCATTTTGCTCCGAAGACCGAGGTACAAGATCCGCCGTGCCTGCAGAGCTGGGAACCCACCAAAAATGGCAGGGTGAAATCATGGGTTTTCGCCAGCTATGTGATTAATTGATGATAATTCATGGTGTAAATCATGGTCAAGATGAAAAAAGGATAGACCAAAGTTATGTGGATTCAACAAAAAAGAATTGATTCTTACAACAAAAAAGGGCATTGTGATTGTAAACATCACAATTCTGGATTGATGGGTAGGAATATTGTGGATTCATTGGAAATGCTAATGATTTGTAAGGAATTTTTGAACACATATTTACATCTCGTTGGATAAATAATGGATTTATATTTTAATGGGAAAATTCATGGGAGGAAGCTTATGATATCTTATGATATGATTGGTCTAAGGGAAGATCTATGCGGAAGCAAGGTATTTGCCCGCAAAAGAAAGGGCTTCCTTGTAGATTTCCCGACTAATTCTGGGATGTTTAAGACTTAAGACGCAACCATCGAAAATGATGAGTTTTTGTGTTTGGTGAGAGGTCATTTTGAGCCACGCCTGTGGGTAGTTGGTTGTTCATCGTACTTGGTCAGTTGGTTGCGTGCAAGGTTGTCGGCAGGGTCAGTACTTCCACTGAGAAAAACGGAGATAGACACCTCCGGTATGCCGCATATGCCGAGGTGGGGTACACCACCAAATACATCTCAGCAATACTTGGGGGTGGGGTGAACTCACCAACCTGAGGTCATCATCCCAGGTCAGTCGCTGTCCCTAGTTCTTAGAAACAAGCCAGAAAGTACCAGAAACAAACGAGGAACTCCCAGAATGGAAGCTTCCCGAACAACGCTACGTAAGTCGCTTACCTGGCACTGCATAGTCTGCAAACAGTCTTTACGATTGGTTCAACCCATTCTGAAGTGGTAAGGGGCCAGTGACTCTTGGGTTTAAGATGCTTGCAAGTTTAATCCCCGTTGTTCAAATTTAAATCCAAATTTCTGCTTGTCAAATCCCAGCAGATTCAATGAGGCCCCAAAAAAAAACACTGGTTCAGCCGGGTACGATTGCCCAACTTTGCAGTGGGCGCCTGACTGATGACGTCATTGTTCTTCTCCATGACAAGCCAAACGCGATGGGTTTAGGTCCCTAAAATGACCATGTCAGAGCTGGCTGCTGTGGTTGAAGCTGAAGGTGGCTGAAGGTGGCTACAGGGGTTGGTCAAGTTGGTCTTGATGCCCAAGAATGGGATCATATTATGGCTATGAGAATTTGGTACCCATTGATTTCAAAAAACTATGACCAAGCTGGCCTCTTATGGCGTCCCATTGGCCTTGTAAAAAGTCCCGCCATTCATGGTATTTAAGGCCTTGGTGGGAATCAACTCGATTCATGATGATTCATGAATAGTGATGTGCTACTCTCTCTGAGCCGAATGGGCGGTCATCATCAGCCAAACCTCGTCATTGTTTGAAAAAAAAGTGATGGATATGTCCAACAAAAGAGAATACCCTCTGGTAATTTAACGCAGGAAAATGGCCCATTTCTAGATGATTTCCCGGAACTTGGTGTTTTTTCCACTGCTATGTTTAAATACCAGAGGGTACCCCAACCCCAAGCTCATTTCGAAAGTAACAGTTGGGTACAATCCTGTGCCTTCCGACTTCGTGTGAATATGGACACAAACCCTCTGGGTGTGAGTCAAGAATCCAAGACGACCATCCAACCGAAACACGCACACAATGTTGGCCCCTCAAGGCCCCAAAAAATCGACAGAAAAGTTGGAAACCTTGAAATGATGTGGGAAACAATTTTAAAAAAACACTTAACCTACATCCTTTTTCAAAACGTGTCTATCTTTTTAGGGGGCCCTACATCTATAGACACTTGGTGAATTCTGATTAGGATACATCCTGATGATCAACCAGTGGATTTGGGGTCTCAAACTCTTCAGACAAAGCCATATATCATATATTGATATATATTGTTGGTTTTACATCCCATACAGTCTCATCAATTATTCTGTAAAATATGGTACTTTTTTTCCTGGGACACTTGGGCTGAACCACCAGGTTGGTTGTTGGTTTTGCATCAAGAACCCAAGCCCATCATGGCTGAAATCTCACTCAACATGCAGGGGATGAACAACTGCATGCAGCACCGTATGTATTTCATATCTCGTACAAAAAGTATCTGTATGTTGCATGTATGTGTCTATGTATGTATAGATATATTGTTGCATGCATTATATGTATGGAGAGAGGTGTATGAAACCTTTATATGTATGTGTATGTGTATGTATGTTTATATATATATACATACATATATGTGTATATTATATATATATATAGAAAATATATAGAAAATATATAGAATATAAAATATGTATATGTGTAGAATATACACCATCATATTCCTCATGAATAGACTTTGTGCCTGAAAACAGGAAAATATTGCAAAATATGCATCATGCCAAAACCGAAACCGCCTGAAGGGCCACGTCCTTGAAGGCGAAGGTTGGGCCGTGGAAGAGTTCCATGACCCACAGGTCGTTCACCTCGAGGCTTGGCGCTCCAAGATGTTGCTATGCACAGATTAGATCAGATTAGATTTGTTACATTAGATTTGATTTGATTTATTACATTAGACTAGATTTGATTAGATTTGATTTGATTGGATTTGATTTGATTAGATTTGATTTGATTTGACTGGATTTGATTAGATTTGATTGATGCATTGCAACCCCCAAAAAGATAGGAATCAAAATCTCACCTGATGTGAAAGTCAGCTTGACTCGTACTGAAGGAATGAAAAATGGCAGCTGATGGCCAAACCCTGCTGAGTCTGTATGTTTTTTGACCAATCTGACAGATTGAAACTTCCCAGAGTCAGGCCACTAGGCGGACGTGTCTGAAAATGGGGTATATCCCCAAGTCTGTAGCAATTTTGATAGGGAAAATGAGTTTTTAATATCATGGAATTTCTATGTTTTCCCCAACATGTTCAGGTACGAAACCCAAGTAAATTTGCTTCCGATAGCCTTCACTAAACACTTAGCTATCGTTTCAAAGGCCCATTCAGTTCGATGATTTACCCAGCTATAGACCTGATGGAGGATTTTCAATGATTTACCCACCCTTTCTGGATGATTTACCCATTAGACATGATGATTCTCCACCGTCACGCGAGTAGCTTCGGCCTTGATGCTGGGTACCACCTCATCGTGATCAAAAGTCTGCGGCGATGACGTTTGAACGGCGGAGTGAGCGGGCGGGGTTTATGGGGGATAGAACTATGGTTGTGGTTTCTTTCAACAGTTAATACGGTTTATAACTATGACGATGGTTTATGGTAGATATATCGAACTAGTTAATGGATGTTCATAGGGTTTATAAACCAAGGAACACAACTGGGGGACCTCACCTTCTACTGTCATGTCTCAATGAGGTCGTTGGAATTTACACAAAGATCGCCGCATCTGTATGCGATGTATCCCATGACATATCCCACGAAATGTCCCCACAAAATGGTTGGCTTTATTCTTGGGATTAAATCCCATTTTTTAGGGGTAAATCTTCATGTTCATCCATTTTTCTATGGTTACCCAAATGATCTTTAAAAAAAAACAATCAAATTCCCATTCTATCCCCATGGTCATGGGGCAAAACGCTGGTAAATGCATGTTCAGCAGCCCAAAATTCTATGTCAAGGGCAACTTGATCCATCCCCATATCCCATTTAGAATGCTTATCCATGGTTTTCAAAGCATTACAATGTATGTATATATATATATACATATATATATGTGATTGATATGATTTTCCAATTCAAATCCCCATCTTTCAACGGATTGGAGGGCCGCCTTATAACTTCGCTGCATGAGGCTTCTCAGGTCCTCAGCTGGCACCTCATCCTGAGAGCTCGGATGCCGCAGGACTGGGATGGTAAATTTAATGGTTACCCTAGGGTAAATTGCTCAGATTTGCCTATTGAAATGATAATTTGTCATAGCTATGTTAAATTTCCAGATGGTAAATGGTGGCTTTCATCACCATAAAGTGGGGAGAATCCACTGGGGTTCAGGACAGGGGTGCCTTTGATGCTTATGCCCATGGGATTAGTTCAATAAGTTGGGATATGTGGCTCCTATACCCATGGTGAAATACGAAGTTCACCAGAAATTGAACAGATTGGGATCTGATCCAGCAAGTCATGAAGATGAACTCGGCACAACTTGGGTTCGAACCTAATTTTTCACCCAGCAAAAAGCATGAGGATGGAGCCATCAAAGCCATTGAAGCCAAAAGGCTTGGAGCTGTAGGCAGTCGAAATGGGGATGGCAAACCACTCAGGAAATGGGATGATGAACGAAAAGACTTGGGAGTTCCATCCAGAAAACATGGGGAGGTCATGGGAGGTTGGAAACAAAAAGATGGGATTTGATCCCGAAAATCGGGGCGTGAGAGAGGGAATATGAATGTGGGAACCAACCAAAATAGAGAAAGAGCACCAACTCCACCCCTCAAACTTTGAGATGGAAGCCTCCAAATAAGTGGTTTGAAAAATTGATATCTCACGGGAAGTTGCCATTTGTGGTGTTGATCACAGAACTTTGGTGTTAGCAGTCCTGGATCCTTTGAACCAGCAGCTCCCAAGAAGGCCCAGGATAGAAAACATCCCATAATTCATGAGACTATAATGGGAAACAAAATGCAGAACCGCAAATAATGACGGATCCTCCTGAATAAACATGAATAAACCATGCACGATTTGTAGGGCATCATTGTGTATGCCCTTACTTGGAGCATCCCCACTTACCTCAAAACACCCAAAACTCCTCATGGGCTGGGGGATTCCCAAATTCGGGGACAAACAGAAGTCCTTAACACCCAAATCGCAAGAGTGTAAGCCCTGATCTAATTCGTGAGGATCAAACCCGCGTTCAACGGATTGATTTCCGGGAGAAACTTGCAGGAAACCATAGCTTTGACCCGCAAACGCAGAGGTTTCGGGGTTCCATTTTCCCTTGATCCAATTTGGGCTTCACCAACAGGCCGAGTTGCAGTGCTGCAATAGAGGCTGGCCACCTCCAAGTCTTCTTCCGCCATCAGAGTTGATTATAGGGGTCCAATTTAGGATGTGTCTGAACATGGGCTAACTATCCAAAATGGCATTTCAAACTTTGGGAAAATGATGATGAACTATGAAATTCACACACATATTCCAAACCCATGTGTGAAAATGCGGGGTTGTTCTTTTACACCTCGAGTTGATGATCTTGGATCTGGAATTCGTGGTGAAAAACACACCACCATAGGTCAGGCGAAAAAAAAGGACATGTCATCTTCAACAATTCATCAACTCTTCAACCAGATTTCCTAGTTCAGTAATGCTGAAAAGGATCATCATGGCTGATGCTTCGGACAACCATCATAACCTTGGGATCAAACCAACAAAAACTGGCATTCGCTTGGCGTTACCCTGCAGGAAAGAAAGACTGCAATGAGAAATGCCTACCCTCTGGTAAACTAACATAGCTATGGAAAATCACCATTTTTAATGGGAAAATCCACTATCAATGGCCATTTTCAATAGCTATGTTAGTTCACCAGAGGGTATTTTTTTGCCAGGGAAATTATGCCTTACCAGAGCATAGCGCTTCGGAACAGGGATGACCAAATGTAAAAATCAGTGCAAGTCCACTGACTCTCGTGGCGAACAGGGAGTCCGAAACGCAATGTGCAAAACAGAAATGCATATTTCACCACATGTTTTTGCGGTCAAATCACAAATTCTTCTGATGAAATCCGAACTTGTTGCTGTTTGAATCTTCATTCAGCTGCTCTTATCCCATCACCGGAGCCTCGAACGCCAGCTCGTGAAATTTCAACTTGGACCAACCTCAAAGCCAGTTGAAAATCATATGTCCATCATGGTGAAATGCTCCAATTTTGTGGCCTAAAATCCGTGGTTTTCTTCTTGAAGTCCAATCTTTGGCCGTTAAGAGCTTAAGAATAAGATCCATGGAGCTTTCTTCTTGAAATCTCATTTTTATGGCGTAAAAATCCTGCAAGTTTTTTCCCCCTATTTCTGGCGGTTTCATCGTCACCTGCCGCCCTGGCTCTTGTAAATCTTCGAGACGTCTGGCACGGTCTCAGGTACCTCATCCAACCGCAGTGGGACAGCGGAAGTTTCTTCGGGACGTCACCGTGAAAAATGGGGATTTAAGCAACAAACCTTGGAACTCTGACCATCAAAAATGCGGATCCGGCCATCAAAATTGAATTTTAATCCACACACATTTCACCTGAACCAACCAACGTGCGAATTTTAACTGACAATAATTGGTAAGATTTAACAATTCCGGTGGCCCATGAATGTTGACCAATCCCCAAATCTGATAGATCTCCATTCCATGAATCTTCAGTGCTCAAATTCTGACTACAGCCTATCCTCCATCTGCCATGGCACCATCAGACCTCCATCTGGGGCTAGGCCTGCACCCGGCCGATTTCACAGGGAAAGAGGGGGATTTCACCCGCAACCATACCCTCTGGTTATGACTAATATAGCGAAAATGGCCATAGAAATAGATGATAAAAATGATGATTCACGAATTATACATGGTGATTTTCCATGGCTAACCGATAAATAACCAGAGGGTAGATTTGACCAAGCAAAATGTTGGTTCTTTTGAGAATCAAAAGAACTGGACTAAGCAGCAACACTTCTTTGCCCCGCAAAATTGAGGATTGCGGGAACATGTTAGAAGGGATTAAGCACCAAAGGTAGGGGGGTTGAGCTACTAGACTTCGTGTATCGCACGCACAATTTGAGATGTCTGCAACAAGAAAACGGGGATTGAATCCGGTAGAACATACAGTATCACCAACAATGCGAAAACGTCATCAGAATGGCCTTCACACAACCAACAAGCTTCGTGCTGATTCGTTTCTGCTGACTTGTGGATAAGCTGGCTCCTTCCAGACTACTGGCATCTTGGCTTACCTTCTTCTAGTAATAGAATCTCCAAGAAGTGCGAACTGGACCCAACAAATCACAATATGATGGTCCCTGAGTCAGCCACAACAACACTATCTTGGGTGACAAACGATACCCTTGGGCGGCTGGAGGATAGGGATCCAATCCTTCGGCTTCAGTGGGCTTCTTCCCGCATCTATGGACCTACATCGATGGAAAACTGACTCGATTTTGACCCCCATGGTTTTCCATCCAATTTCACTGATGTTCTTTTTGTTTCTAATGAATGTGCATGGAATTGTCCATCATGTTCCCATGATTTTCATTGATGTTCCATCATTTTCCCACGTTGTTTCATGATGTTCCGCAGTTTTCCAAAGATTTCGCATGATTTTCCACCGTTTTCCAAAGATTTTCCCATGATTTCCCCTGGCTGTTCCATGACTTTCCCCGTGGAAAACCTCCGTGAAAACTGGCTGGTTCTCGCCTTCGAAAACGGCTTGCTCGAAGCTGAGACCCGTGGCTCCGCCGCGGGTGCTGCGATACCTGACGTTATTGTCTGGTGACTTATAACAGTTCGCCATGGAAGCCATGACCCATTTATAGATCCAAACACTATACATATTCATTCTGTATGTATTGTTGGATGTGTTTTTTAGTTTGTGTATAATGTATATGCAAATTCTCATGAATGTAGAATGTTTATATTGCTGGATGTGCATGTAGAATGTATATGTATTCTGTAGGTATATTATATATATATATCATGTACTGTATATTGTATATATGTTGTATTTTGTACGTGCTACGTGTATGCAGTGTATGAAATGATGGTACAAATGGCCACCCAGAATGCTGCGAATCCTGACGAAGAAAAATAAATTACGGCGGAATTGACGCACAGTTCTCTTGGTTGATGTTTGGGTCTATGGGGAATATAACTTTGGCTAATGGGGTTTATAAACAAATTTATAACTAGAGGGCGTCACCTTATAATAATGATCCAACCAAACATGCAAATAAGTTTACCATCAATGGGGGGTCTGAACTGACTATAGCGACGGTGTGTTTTTCCTCAAGCAATGACCTTCCACCCCTGTTGCTGATGTCTCCCCCGTCGCTTCGTTGTCACTTTACAGCTGTTCGACTGTTGGACCCTCTGTTTGTCGATTTGCAAAGATTTTTGCATCAAAAATTCTCTTCAAATGACTGCCATTTGGTGATCAAACCTACTTCCACGACTTGAAATTCGCCTCTTTGCTTCAAGAGGAGCCACCATTTGGTAGGCCCTAAAAACCCACCCTGGCAAGAGCACGTGATCGAAGGAGCCATTCCCGCCAACACAGGCGCCTACAACGGTCTGACAAGGGGAAAGTTCTCAGCTTGAAGATTCATCTCAATATCATAGGGCAGGTCACCAATCGAAAATGGTGCAAAAGTTTGCAACAATCTCACTACAAAGATTTACCCTCTGGTAAACTAACATAACTATGGAAAATCACCATTTTTAATGGGAAAATCCACAATAAATAATAAATAGCCATTTTCAATAGCTTTTTGTATGTTTACCAGAGGGTACCTTCCGGTGTGCTCAAACGTGGCTGGCAATGGAAAATCGCCGAACCAAATGGATGTTTCTAGCTGGGATAAACATCGAACTACATGGTGGATTTTTCAGCAAGCCATGGGGCTGACAACACCCGAGGATACACAACACCATCGTCCCATCAGCTCGCTAGTTGGGGTTGTATAAAAGTGGATAAAATGGGGGATCCCCAAGTTACCATGGCCTTCAATACTAAAATCGTCTAATTCGGATAATTTGGGGGTACCACCATTTTGCGAAACCTCGATATATTCGCCATCTTTTTTCGACACCCTCCATCATATCCCAACTTAAGGAGGTGAACTCACCATAGCTATGCCCTCTGGTAACTAAACATAGATAAGGAAAATCACCATTTTGTAAAACAGGGAATCATTGTGTTTCATGGGCCATCTTCCATAGCAAACTATAAAATTAGACGTACAAATTGTACAATGACCTACACATAAACAATACAAAACATGACATACATATCTATATATATATATATACATGTATGCACATGCACACATCTGTATTTACATACATATACATACATAATCATTATAAGATGTAGATACATATGTGTAAGTATGTGTATACCTATTTCTGTTGGCCAACTCCCCCACATGTCTTGCCGTAAGAAAAAACACCCCCTTCTTTTGACATCTTCCAAGCTGCCTGGCACCTCAAAATGGCAACTCTCACGCTGACAGCCAGAATGGCAACAGATATCAACCGCGACGTCGCCAGAACATGAGGATGTTTCTCCCCTTTCCACCTCAAATGGTTTATTTTCATGATGTTAAATGTGGATTTTGGCATCTATCTGCATCATGTGTATATATATATATATATATGTATATATAATATATATATATTTATATTATGCATATATATATTTATATTATGCATATATATATATATATTCATAGGTGTGTGTGTGTGTGTGTGATATGTTTTGTTGGACATCGATTTACCACCTATTTCACGATCTTCACCAGGGTCCCAAAAATTGACCCCTTTTTTGGAGCATGGTCCCATGGGGCACAGCAACCACTGGGAAATCCCCTAGACGATGGAGATTGAAATGAGAAAATCCTCTATGACTTGCTGGTGCTTGGCAGGGAATGAGGGAATGACCTATAATAACCACTGATAATCATCCCATTCCCCCAGTCCCTACCAAGCACCAGTATACCATGTTTGATTGCTGGAGGGTGTAACCAGCGATGTCTTCTGTGTAGTACCAGGACGTGTGTACCTGTGTAGTTACCGCGGCACAGCAGAAACATTGCAGGGCATGGCATCGGGGTGCCATGCCAAGGACAACACTGAAATGCATTTCGCTACTCTCCGGCAATGAAACATGGCTTGCAGGAAAATCGCCAGTCAGTTCGATGATTTTCCCACGTAAGGTAAATTCCCATTTATCTGGAGATTTCCTTGCAATGTTTGATTGCAGCAGAGTACGTAGTATATACCATATTTCACCAAGCTTGTACTACATACATGTACTTCTACATGGGTCTTTCCAAAAATGAGGTACACCAGGCCCATCAAAAGGCCACGTCTTTCACCGGTTTTCAGACACACCCACATGAATCTACACAGAAATACACACAGCTGACGGGTCAAAAAGCTCTCTGAGTTGTCCGCCAAAATGGCTGATTATTCTGTTTGCTCATCTATCAGCCAGCGGTCCCCAGTTTGTGTTGACCCATCGCTGTCCCGGGGGTCCCCAACTGTTTTCTCTCTGTCACGCAGTGCTAAAAGTTGAAACTACAGCCCACGGGCTTTCATGGGATCCAGAGCATACAAGTGTGTCTGTACATAGACGAAGACAGATATCTTTATATGGACCCATTATAATAAATAGATGTGTATATACTTATATCATGTTATATGTATACATATATATATATATAATTATACATATATATATATATATATACGTGTATGTATGTGTACCGGTGTCTAAACCTAGAGGGGAACTAAGACAAATAGACAAGTACAAATCACATCAAATCACCTTGGCGTCCTCGTATCCTTTCGGCTTTCCGGAACGTTTCAATCTTTTGCAACTCCCCCAGCTGTTGGTGAAATGCCCAATGATGACCAACCAGTGGATTTCGTACGTTTCCCAAAAACCTGCAGACAAAGCCATTGTACCCTAGGGTAAACTAACATAGCTATTGAAAATGGCCCGTTTATTGTGGATTTACCTATGAAAATAGGGAAAAGTTCAATAGCAAACTGTTAAATGACCAGAGGGTATATCATATTATTGGTTGTATATCCCATGAAATCTCATTCACATCCCAACAAATCTCCATTCACCTAATCTGGCCATGGTCAGCGTTCACCAGTGAGGTTACGAAAACACGTTGCTTTAAGCCATCAAAGACTATAGACATATCATGATTATTCTATCTACCATAAACCATAGCCATTATACTTATTTAATGTTATAAACCTGGTACATGAGGATTCTGATTCTTCAGAGTGGCTTTTTGTGCTTTGCTAGTTACTGCCAGTGAAAGATCTCAAAATTCAGCGGGGAACCAAACTGTCAGATTTACCAGCAAACGGGAAACTCTTTTATAGTTGAGGTGGAAACTGGATGATGCTCCCCACCAAACCAAGTGCTTTTCACCCTCTTTCGTTTAGTAAGTTTAGTACCTTCCACTAATCGATCGCAGAAAATCCATGGCTTCACTCCCAGTGGGCATCATCGAGGTGATCGCCTCGAGAAGTTTCTCAGCCCATGCGGTTATGGGTCAGAACCCGGGGAAAGCCAAGGTACCCTAAGTCATAGCTGGATAATGGATGTGAATAAAGCCCCCAAAATGAAATAATAGGTCTTGACCATTTTGACCCCCATGTCACCAAGAACCGAAAAGCTGAACAGCTGAAAAGCAAAGGTCAACTCTCAGGTTTCTGATTTCCATGAGCTGCACTGAATGGCAGAGCCCGAACAGATTGCTGCAGTTTCTATCAAGATATCTGTCTTCATACTTGAATAATCTAGAATCAAATCGCAGAAACCTATCTTGCTTGTTCTGCAAGTGTAATAGTTTTTGATGTAGGTCATAGGTAAAAACCAAGAAAACAACACCTTTGCATCCAGACCCATACGGGTCTGTCCAAGACTGGAGTCATTCCATCAAATGGTTTATCATCACTTTCCTTTCCTCTATATAATATATATATATATATATTATATGTGTGTGTGTGTGAATGTATGTGTATATATATATATATATGTATATATATAATCGGCATTTTCTGCGTTTTCGTACAAACCCAAGCACAGTATAGGTTTACATGGTTTACGCTCATTTGTTGGAGCTCAATGTTTTTCACATTTCTGTTGGTTAACCCACCATTTTTTGAACACCCCCATTCTGTGGTCCCAAAGATGCGATGAATCATCCATTTCATCCCCTCCACCATGGTTTCTGGGGAATATTAAAGATTGGGGATTCTCCCAGCTATTCTATATATATCCCAGTTACTATGTACAATATATAATATATCCATAATATATATATATATATACCGTATATCTATCATTATCTATCATTATCTATCTATCTATCTATCTATCTATCTATCTATTTATCCCACATATGTGTCCCATCTTATCCTGAAAAAAGAATCATCCAACTCTCCTGTCCTGCGTCACGAGGCTCCGAGGGGCACCTCCAAGGCGGTTTTTTAGCGCCGCACAGGGCTGTGGCGACGGTGGGTAACCAGTGGAATGGGGATTTTTGGGAGGGAAAAAAAAGTTCACCATTTCTGTTTGAATTTCTGCCAATTGCCCTCCAAAAAGGATGGGAAATCCCCATGTTTTTTTTTGAGACAAACCCATCTACCCTCTGGTAAACATACAAAAAGCTATGGAAAATCATCATTTTTTGATGGGAAAATCAACTTTCAAGGGCAATTTTCAATAGCAAACTGTCAAATAATTTAAATCAACTATAAAGTGGTATGATTTCCTATTGGATTTACCACAATGTATGAGACCCTATGTGAGTCAATCATTGGCGGATTGTTTAGCACATGAACCAAGAAAACATCGAAGATACGTCCAGAAAGATTTAATTTGACACCCAAAATGCACAGATTTATGTATGGCTACAGATCAGTTCGTTCTTGTATCTTGGTTTTCACATGGTTTGACATCCAACATTATCTGCTGTTCATGGCTGCGCATCCGCATCCATTCGTACGGATCATCCCAGCAAAAAAAACTGGAGAGCGGATCCTGTAGAGGAACCCCTTCTGGAAAAAAAAAAAAAAGGACAGCAAGGAAGCCCAAGAAAACCAAGGTGAAGCAATAGTGTCCTTTCAGAAAAAATTAAGTCAGTGCCGGTTTGGTACATAATTCTACTATCATCTACCTATTTATTGGTTGTTGAATGGAGAGAACCCTCTATTTCATGAACAAACTCGTGGGAAAAGGACATCTATGGTCATGGGATGTGATTTAGAATACATATTGGGGTATTTGGACATATTATGTGTATAATATATACATATATATATATATATACATACATAACGATGTATACACATATACATATATGCGTATATATCATATGGATTCAATATACATATCATATACACTACATATACATTACATATAATGTATTATAAATGCATATGTATCAGATAATGTGATGCAATTGATGTAACTTGGGATACAATGAAGGATCTATGACAACAAGAACCAGGAAGCAGACGCCATCCTTTTCCAAACAAGGCGATCGGCGTTCACACTCGGGCCAAGGCTGGAGCTGATGAAGCTTCGACGGAAGAGGTGGAGCCGTGGCCCATGTAGAAATATGGGGGTTTCCTAAAATGGGGGTACCCAAAAATGGATGGTTTATTTCATGGAAAATCCTATCTAGAAATGGATGATTTGAAGGTACCCCTATTTTAGGAAACCTCCATATGTAGAAATGGAATGAATGAAAAGCACAGAATCAGCACAGAGTTGGGGGAAAAAACCATCTTTAACCTGCCTGTTTTCAACAGGATCGTCATGCAAAGTACGGATAAAACGTCAGAAATGAATCCACCAAGCAGGAAACCACCGCGCTGCAACTGAAATGAACAATTCCTGTGCCTACTGTCTTCATGAACTGGAACTGCCTACCGCGAGTAAGGCCTGGTAACCGAAATCTTCAAAAGCAAAAAAGAAAGGCCAGAAATCTTCGAGTTCCGAAGTCTTCCCCCCATCAGATCCTTAAGCTCGAGGTCAATTGACGCGGACGGCGGGAAAATGGTTCAGAATAATTCACCCCCCCTGAGTTGCAGAAGCAGAACACCAGAGACACCACGCCAAGTCTGTGCCCAAATACTGAAGATTATTTTTAAAAAAATGATGGTCGGTCTATCCCCCGTGATTGGAGCCCGGTATATTTTTGCTAGGCATTTCAGAGAGAATGCACGATGCAGACTGTCCAACCTTGCTGTCCTCGTTCGTCATTTCAACCCACAGGGGGGGTCTGAAGCCGGATGATCTTAGATCACCAGCGGATTCTACACCAAACGGTGGTCCGTCCATCTCCCCAATGGCAACTGACATTGTGAAGCCCCATTGAAAATGTTGTTCCGCGTTCCCCAGGACGAAAATTGACAACGCCCCGTCCTTCCGTCCCCCGGCCGTGGAGTCTGGACGTGTGAAGCTAATGGAAGGGCGAAATTGCGGCATTGATTCTGCTGCGCTGCCCAGCCCAGCACTCATCCACATACTGCGGAGAAGATGTTCGCTGGGCTCAATGCCCCCGGGAAACCGAAGCGCGGCAAAAGATCGTTCTTCAAAGGATTGGGTAGGAAATTCCACAGGAAACCCTGGTTTCACTATCAAAATATTGCGGGCTTCCTATGCGATTGTCCCTTCTCAGAGAATGGTTTACCGCTATACCGATATACCATTCATCAATTTAAGTCGACAAGAGTATATATATATATATACATACTGTAACTGAGCTCATGTACAGTGAGGTTGCCATGAGATCTCCATTCTGTAATCTAGATCTGTGTCCAAAATTCCTCAGATGGCTGGCTTGAAATCTTGATCACTTTTATGGTTTTGGAGATGTGACCATGTTCACGTTTGGAGAAACATGGGTTATGGTACCACCATGAAATTGGAAATCCTTACCCTCCAATAAACTAACATAGCTATGGAAAATGGGCATTTATGGTGGCATAATGGTGATTTTCCATAGTTGTGTTAGTTTACCAGAGGGTACTTGTATTGGCCATTCTTGGCCATGAAATAACGCAAGCGTTTAATTCATGGTGGTGTGACCATCCCAAAATACCGGAACGTAATCCAACTCTTGACCATGGCGCAAATGAAAGAATGATGGAAAATTGTGATTCTAGATTGCCAGCTGTGATTCCCAGTAGTTGTTGCTATCCCCATGCTCCCAGTCGCTGGCAGATCTCCCCGTGGTTACTGTTCCAAGTCCATGTTCACAGGAAAAGATCATATTCTTGTAGGTATTCTTCTCTCAACAATCCAAATTTCATTGGAAACCAAAAAAAATAATGTGGGCAAATCCAACAAGAAACTTACTATTTTGGGGATGGTTTATACCAGCCATTAATGATGCTTTTGGGGATGGGGTTTCTGACATTGGCTTTACCACATAGCACCCCGCAAATAGAAAGGTTGGAAACCGCAGCATGTCTTCCGGGGGCGCCCTGGCAAAATATTGCCATCTGCCCTGGTGTCTGCCGGCTGTGAGATTCTTCAGCAGCAACAAAAGTGCTGATCCTCCCATGAAAAAAGTTGGATTTCGCCAAGAAAAATAGGGACTTTACATGAGTTCACCCATTAATATTTGGGGGTACCAACTTCAATCGGGTATTAAGCCCAGTTTCAAAAATGTGGGATTGAACCGACACCAATGTAAGTTTAAGCTGGCAAAAATGGTGATTTAGCAACCAGGAATCAGATAAAGCAACAAAATCAGCTAGGACTTTGAAAGGGTCAGTGATTTTTTGTAGCACATGCGTTGGGAAATTCCAACGACACAAAGAATCCATCTGTGGGATTCATCCTGAAGGTTGAAGAGACATCTGACCCGCTTTGCAGCGGGCCTGGGCAAGTTTGACAACTTTGACTGTTACACCCATATGTGCATCCATAGCATTTCGTGCCCGACAACATGAGGGAAATTGATCACAAGATTTGCCTGGTGCAAAGTTCAGAAAAATTCTCCTGAGTTTTCCTGCACATGTTCGACATCTGCAGATTTCTCTTCAACATGACACTTCCCATGTTGGACTTATTCTTTTTCCATCAACTTATGAAGGTTGAGGCTGTCAAATGCAGTGATTTGAGAGAGTTATACAGATATATATATATATACATACACATATACACGTATATATGTATATATACACATATCCATGATTTGGTTTTAGCCATCAAATCGGTATGTAGACCTGCATGAGTATATTTATGTATACATATATATATATATATACATGCACATGCAATACATGTGTATATATATATATACAAATATGTATATATATATATACACACACATCCATGATTTGTTTCTGCCATCAAACGTGTGTGGAGACCTACATATATATATATATAGCCTGTCAATATGTTTCTGGAGGCAGTTCATGTCCCAAGTTGTCCGGAAATGTAAAAGTCCAAGCTTACCTCCTTGAAAAGTTTATCTCAAAAAATTCAGGTCTCCTTCCAAGAAATACCTGTTCCGCATAACAAATATGGTGCTTCTCCTGATTGAATGAACCAGTACCATTTTTGCAAGCAAGGCCCCAATGTTTTTCTTTCCCTCTCGATTCTTTCTCTGCATATATATATATACATATATATACACGTACATATTTCTATTAAATATATATGTACATACATACATGTGTATATACGTATATATATATATATATGTATACATATATATATACATGCATATATATATATATACGTATATACAGACATACATGTATATATACATATACATATATATATATACATATGTATATATATATATACATATGTATATATATATATATACATATGTATATATATATATATATACATATGTATATATATATATATACATATGTATATATATACACGTGGGTGTGTGTTTCATCTTAGATGCATCTGGATAATTCTTTTGATATCTCCTCAAGCAGATCTTAGGCCATGTTTGGTCGCCATCCAGACATCCTTGTCAACGTCCTCCAGGAAAAAAAAACTTGATGAACTCGATAAAACCCAGTTCAAATGCTTTGATATATGACAGTTGGGCTAGTTTACCGCGTAAAAAAGACCTACAATGCATGTATACTATACAGCACACATACATCATATAGTATACCCTATACTCCAAGATCTTCATGACTTGTCAACGGGTCGAAGCAAAGAACTAGGGATTTGCGCCGTTTATTTGAAGAATCTTTGGAGCTAGGCCAGCCTGCCCCCGGCTCCCTGAAAATTTGGCGTGTGCCATGCCGTGATGGCCGTGATGTGGCTCCCCTCTTAGGCTTTTGGGCCCTAAACTCAAGACCTTCTCATCCTGATAGACCTGTTCTTTATAAGGATGGCGCGTCATGTTGACATATGTTGACCATGTCTAAAAGTTGATGGGTCCAGCCGAGTATATCGTGGTGCATCTGCTCACTGTGAAAACGTCAGACCATCAGATGTTTGAGGAAAACTATGAAAAAGAATTCCACCTCAAATATCTAATCGGAATGTGTTTTTGTTTTAGAAAAACTGAAGGGGGTGGTTTTGTTTTCAAAAGCTCTCCCACACTGCTCACAAGTTCAATTTCCTCATTCTCGACTTGTCTCTTGGAAGATCATCCCACATAGCAAGTGAATATAACCTCGGTTTGTACGTCCCTGATTCGTGGCTTATCCCATTGTAGGTGGTAAACCAACCACATCCTTGCTCAGTGGCTGGAAAAGGCGCTGCATGGATGGGTCTGGCTGAGTACTATCCCGAAATTCATGGCCTATGCTGTTTAAGTTCATTGTTTGTCAATTCTAGTATTACTTGCTGTACAAAGCCGCATGTTTGGTGAAAAACCCTCATTTTGCACGGTAAAATTCCACTTGTTTTGATCACGTTCGATGATTAGATCCCTTGTTTTGTGCTGGCGAAATCCACATGTTTGTTGCTCTTAGATTCCCATTTTGGACGGCGGGATGTTTAAATCCCAGAATCTGTTGCTTGAAACCACATCTTGGATGGTTATTCCTCTGGTTATTTAACGGTTCGCGAACTGGAGAATCACCATTTTTCATCGGTAAATCACCATTTCATCATCTATAAATGGGCCATGGCTTCCATGGCTATAAATCACCAGAGGGTAAGTCTACATTTCGGTTTCCGAAATTCACACCTTCGATGGATGTGCGTCTCAGCCCAAAGCATAGGAGCCACGGCAAGGCCGCACTCGGCACTCGGTGAAGCTCGTGTCAGTGCCGAGCCCCATCTGCAACCACTTGGAGCAACACCTCGGCTCTGTGAGTTTTTGGCCATGGTTATAGCCAGATCATACTTCTTCATATCTGATTCTAGTAATATGAGTCATGTTTGATCATACTGGTATGTAGTGAAGATGAACTAATCAATTTTATCTCACTTTAGGTTTGTATACATATATATATATATAGATACATATCTACTCGTATAAATTGCTATCCATCTCTGTAGATCATACCCTCTGGCAGTTTTTCACAGTTTTCCTGGCTTATGGCTTCACCATAGCTATGGAAGCCAGGCACCAAGTTCCATGGAATTTACCGATTGAAAATGCTCGTTTTCCACATTACCAGAGGTTGTATCGAAACCAACAAAACCCTGGATTTACTTTACATCTGTATAATATATTTATATATATATATATTATTTACATATATATATATATATCTAGTACGGTATTGATCCTTCTACATCAAGGACAGACCGCCAGGCCCCTAGAGGCCACAGACCAAGGTCGTCAGTCAGCCATGCTCTGAGGTTTTCCGACCGCTGAGCTCAGCACTACTTATGCAGTCGGGTCAATTCTGGCAGCTCACCCGCCTCACCAAGTTCGGAATATCCCCAAGGGATATCATGGGAAAAATCATGAAATCTCCTGGGAAATCATGGTGTTTTCTTTCTTCATCAAAAGGATGTGAGTCGATCGAAATCATGATTTTGTTCAGTCAATTGGGTTGAATGAACGTTTTGCTTAAATATGCAGCGGATTTCTTCAATCCAAGGATGAAGAGTTGGTCCCGTCGATTCCTTGGACTTGGAAGCTGCCAACAGCTGATGCCCAGAGGTATCAAAAGCGCTTAATCATTGACACTTGGCATCTCCTTGGTAGATCTAGAATAATATACTGTACAGTAGATACCACTGTTAATAAGTTCAAGTACAGACCCTCTGGTAATTTCACATAACTATGGATAATTCCCATGTTTAATCAGTAAATCATTGAACTGAATGGGCCATGGCTTCCATGGCTATGTTGAATTGCCAGAGGGTATGCCACAGTCTTCGGCATATCCCAATTTTTGATTAATTTATATACATAAATATAACTCATACTACCAATTAATGCAAAACTGATACTATAACATTAATATAGAACATTTTATCTGGTTCTTACCCACCAGCCAACCTTCTTTGGTACTCGTCACGGAGCGATCCCAAGACCGTCCCCCCAATGGATCGCACGGATCGCGCACCGTCAAAGCGATCAGGTGATGCTGCGGTTTCTTCACGGCTTCCTCGCGTTCAAGACGGGCAGCGGTCGGCAACATCGTGCCATGGTCAAGTGAAAGATGGGATAGTCATGAGATAACATATAATCATACTAACCAACAATATTATATATGGGAAGATCATTGATAGTAAAACCGATGATGTTTGGTTGATGATAAAACCGCATGTTCTGATTGTTTGTCATGGGATTTGTCATGGGATGTGTCGTAAGAATACCCATATCATGGGCTCATTGCCAGGGATGACCATCTCTTTTATGGTCGATCCGTCGTTCAACTTGGAGCTACACACCAAAAAATGGGTGGCTTAATACCATGCAGCTACTGTCAAGCAAAAGAAAATGTCTGTTTAATCCACCAACCAGCCTTGCCCTAGTTACCCTCCTGAAAAACTGACAGTTCGATGTTGAACACCCACCATTTGTAGATCATGTTAGTAGAGGTTCTTGGATAAACATGTCACCACCCAGCGGTCCTGAGCATAAGTTTCTTGTCGCTTCTCTGCAGCTTGCTTGCTGGCCTCAAGTTGATTGGATGATTTTTAACGAGTGTTGGTATCAACAGATGTTGATATTCAAAGGAGAACAAAAACAACCGTACGGCCCGGAAATCGGACCAGCATTTTCATCGTTTTTGCAGATCATGATCCTTTGCAATTGCAGAAAATGCTGCGTTTTGCACATGTACACAGCCATTTTTATGCACATTCTATCGCAAATTACAGTATGTCTGGAT
This sequence comes from Symbiodinium sp. clade C Y103, assembly GCA_003297045.1. Lineage (NCBI taxonomy): Eukaryota > Dinophyceae > Suessiales > Symbiodiniaceae > Cladocopium > Cladocopium sp. clade C. The sequence continues at coordinate 10,921 of BGPT01003600.1, read as the reverse complement.
AAAAATGTGACATTTCGTGTCATGAAATCCAAAAAAACATGTCTGAGGACCCCCAAATTTCGTATACGAAATTTGGGGCGTTTTGTGTTTTACCACAGCGCCAGCGCTCTGATTTCAACCTGTTTTCAACTCAGTCCAACTTACGCACTTTGCCTGTGATTTCACAGACGTTCGAATTCCGATGAATGTATCGCCATTGCCACGCTTTGACACATGACATGATCATCGGACTCTTGCTCGACAGGCCACCTGTCAGCATTTTCTTGCATGCACGTCACCAACTATCTATAGTTCCTGTATGGGCAATTGCCTTAGGACTGCCTCTTTGGACCCGATATACCGTCTTGGTAAATTGGCCTTTGCTGTGGTTCACACTTTCATGTTGAATTTTCAAAGCTGCAGCGACAGCTGGATAGGCAGGCGCGCTGTCCGTGAAAAGGATGGTGTTCTTCAAGTTGGCTTTCGGAAGAATGTACTGGGCAAGGTGACATGAATCAATCTTTCGTTTGCTTTCCGAAGTACCGAAGTACCATGTTAAGCGTAACAACATTTGATGTTCATCGAAGTACCAAAGACGTGTTAAGTGTAACATCATTTATGTTCACCGAAGTACCGAAGACGTGTGAAGCGTAGCATCATTTGATGTTCACCGAAGTACCGAAGACGTGTGAAGCGTAGCAGCATTTGATGTTCATCGAAGTACCGAAGACGTGTGAAGCGTAGCAGCATTTGATGTTCATCGAAGTACCGAAGACGTGTTAAGCGTAACAACATTTGATGTTCATCAAAGTACCGAAGACGTGTTAAGCGTAGCAGCATTTGATGTTCATCGAAGTAGCGAAGACGTGTTAAGCGTAACATCATTTGATGTTCACCGAAGTACCGAGACGTGTTAAGCGTAGCAGCATTTGATGTTCACCGAAGTACCGAAGACGTGNCCGAAGTACCGAGACGTGTTAAGCGTAGCAGCATTTGATGTTCACCGAAGTACCGAAGACGTGTTAAGCGTAACAACATTTGATGTTCATCGAAGTACCAAAGACGTGTTAAGTGTAACATCATTTGATGTTCACCGAAGTACCGAAGACGTGTTAAGCGTAACATCATTTGATGTTCACCGAAGTACCGAAGACGTGTGAAGCGTAGCAGCATTTGATGTTCATCGAAGAACCGAAGACGTGTTAAGCGTAACAACATTTGATGTTCACCGAAGTACCGAGGACGTGTCTCCATAGATGCCTGATTGTGAAATCGAAGACAAATGACGTTATTGCCCCCCCCCCCACCACCCCCCCTGCGAAATATAAAGGCCAAGACTAATGACGTTATTGCACCCCCCCCCCACCCGTACGAGGGAATAAAAGGGTCTATGTGATTTTGAGTTCCGGGTCCTCAAATTGGGAAAAAGTTCAATATATAATATGAAAATCTCTTCCTGAAGGCTAAATTTAGGAAATAGTTCAATATTAAACTTTAAAAACTTTTTAAACTTTTGAAACTAGTTTAAAAGTTTAGAAAATTTAATATTTTTCCTATTCGAAATATTAAACTTTTTAAACTTTTTAAACTAGTTTAAAAGTCTAAAAAGTTTAATATTTTTCCTATTCGAAATATTAGACTCTTTAAACTTTTAAAACTCCCCAGGCTTTTCCTGGAGGCCAAATTTGGGAAATAGTTTAATATTAAACTTTTAAAACTTTTAAAACTTTTTAAACTTTTTAAACTAGTTTAAAAGTTTCAAAAGTTTAATATTTTTCCTATTCCAAATATTAAACTTTTTAAACTTTTAAAACTCCCCAGGCTTTTCCTGGAGCCCAAATTTGGAAAATAGTTTAACATTAAACTTAACTTTTTAAACTTTTTAAACTTTTTAAACTAGTTTAAAAGTTTTAAAAGTTTAATTTTTTTCCTATTCGAAATATTAAACTTTTTAAACTTTTTAAACTAGTTTAAAAAGTTTAATATTTTTCCTATCTGAAAAATTAAACTTTTTAAACTTTTAAAACTCCCCAGGCTTTTCCTGGAGCCCAAATTTGGGAAATAGTTTAATATTAAACTTTTAAAACTTTTTAAACTTTTTNCCCCCCCCACCCCACCCCCACCCCAAAAAACCTCGAACGCAAAAAAATGCAAAAACGCTGGTCCGGTTTTCGGGCCGTAGGCATAAATATGTATATATATATATATACATATAACTTAATGGTTTTATCGTACTTGATCATGTTTTATCACTATGGTTCTTGTTTCTCTCACCAGTGACATCTCAGCTCCAGCTTCCCAGCCTTCAAGTTGTCAGGCAGTTCAGTGCGTCCAGCGTAGCCTGGGTTCCTCAGGAGCTGAGGAGCTGTGACAGTTCAAACCAGCCAAAACGAAGGATGAAGCGTAGATCTTGCGGGGTGACCTACAAATACACGTTTGTGTATATATATTATATATATGTATATATATATATGATTATATATGTATATATGTATACATGTAGAAAGAATACATATAGACAGTTTAGCAGGACGAAAGCTTTTTCCCATCCGCTGCATCAGAACAAAGCAATATGTCTCTTTGCACATCAGAGTTATGATCCCCAGGGCAATTTCGCGTGTCCCATGTGGTGGATCGACTTTATTTGTCGCTTTAAATCATGTGCTTCGTTACCAATTTGATCCGTGGTCCGTTGGTAGAGGTCTACGGGGGAAGGGTGTCGGAAACCCCAAGAGGAAATACTCTTGTCCGAGTCCTGGTGATGTATAGCTTATACATATAACCTGTATATACATATAATATGTATATATATTATATATATATATATATGTGCGTGTGTGATATGCCGCTATAAAGGTGCGTGCATACATCTATGTATCTGCATCTTGGGAGTATCTGTATGTATCGGTATGTAGCTGCATCTGAAATAGTGACATGTCAGGAGATCTAAACACATCTAAACATATGGATATGTGCACATCAATCAATGAAATTCAAGAAACTTATTCTGCTAGGGAAGGACAAGGCCTCAACTGCTGGGACAGCATAAGACCCAGGCATCGTAATGAAGATACCGCAGGTATTCTTGACCTGCACTGCTACGGTCTTGCAGGCTACGTCATATGCCCTCTCCAGGCCACTGTTTCAAGGTCCAATGACATTTTCATGTGGTCCATATCATTGAGATTCAGAAAAGTACAAGTCACAAAGCTTAAAGGCTTAAACAATACTCAGAACAAGTTCTCCTCAGCTACATGATGCCAATCATCAAACTCGTTTCTAAGGTTGGAGATGCAACACAGCAAAACTCTACATTTCATCGAGAAACATTCGATGTGGAAAATCCATCATTTGTAGATAATTTTCCTAGGGAAACCATGGGGGCTTCCGCATCTTTCTGTAATGCTTATCGGGTATCTGATCCAGTCGATTCCCACCTTCAACTGTCTGGACTCGAAAACAAACTCCGACAAGTCCTGCAACGATACAGGTTGATTTACCACAAAGACATCCAAAGTCCATCCAATCGAAACTTCCGTATCTCAGAAATCAGTCATGTTTGCTGGTTGTTCTGGGTGCAAGCTGAAAGTCCTCAGAATTCAAATTGCAACCGAAAAATCCTCACTCCCTGCCGCTGTAATGCGTCAAGTTTTCTTTGAATTACGCGTACATCAAGACGTGTACACCATGCCCTTTTGGGGAGCATGGACTGAGATGAAATTACAAAGTCGACAAAAGATCTTCATTCATGAAAGGTCAATCCTTGCTGCCCGTGCATTCTCTCTAATTGAGGGCCCAGCATTGACAAGTGCACAAAAGATCTTCATATGATTTGAAACAATCAGACAACAACTTAAGGAGCGACGACAACCCTAAGTGGATGAACAAATCTCAAAACACAGAAACATGATGAAACACGTACAATTTACGTTTACAATAGACACTAAATTGAAATTATAGAAATCACACACAGCCAGACACAAATGAAAATAGCGAATTGGTTTCAATCATGCTAGTCAAGAAGCATCACCCATGAGAAAGATCTAAATGGCAAAACATGACCTTGAAAGCCGTATGAATTCAAAACATCAACTATATAGTCATTCAACTATCAGTCAACTAGTAGTAATGGCAATAGCAATTGTATTCTAGTAATCATTAAAAATCAGTCGAAAGTAATCATTGATAATCATACTATATATATATATATATAATACTAATGTGATAATCAGCTAATGATGAAAAGTCTACTCTGAAATCATACAGTAGCGCATATCTCCAGCCTCATCAGCCCAGCCCCATCTCCTGTAGCAACGCCTGTCGAATCTCCAGTACCTTGCACGTTGGCCCATTGCGGGTAAAGGTGGTCGTATTCATTTCAATTTCAAACCAACTTCAAAAATCTGTTCTATATCATATGTCAAAATATGTATATATCAATATGTATATATATATATATAGCATGAAACAACAACAAATCAAATATCATCAAATGATCTTTGGAAACCATTCCCAAATCAAAGTCACCACTTTGCAGCTCCAATCCCCTGCCGCGCCTGTTGCGCCACCACGCTCAGCACCTCGATGCTGATGCGGTTGAACTCATCGAGGCACGTCCAGGCACCGGCACTGCCAGCTCGCGAAATTTGGGGTTATCCACAGAAAAATGATGAAAACATTGGATTGGTTGAAGGGAAAATCTACAGGAAACCATGGATTTTCCCATCAAATATAGAGGTTTCCTGTAAATTTTCCCATCAACCAATCCAATGATGAAAGCAGATGGTAAACTCCCATAAAACCCCCAGTTCTCATCCATTGAAAAAATCCGGATGTTCCATGAAATAAACCATTATCAGCTAGAAAGGGCTACCCCCATGACTTAGGAAACCTCCAGATGAAAGCAGATGGATAAGACGTAGCAATTCCACATTACAAGAAGCAGATTTACTCATTTCAAAGCTTCAACGACTTGAAGGTAGGACTTGCTGGACATGAGCATGGACATTTGAAGAGTTGGCAATTGTCCAGCCGGAAAGCAGCAATTTTGTGTGAAATGTGTAAATGCAGTTGAAAGCATCACTCTAGGGTCAAAGATGAATCCGTTCTCTTGAATCAAATGCCAGGAGGGTCCAAATGTCAGCTCCAAAACCATGGCAAAACCCAGGTGCCCCGTCTCTCCACAAAACACAGCAGTGAGTAACAGCGAATCGCCTCACAACCCCGCTGTAGAGTTTGCCCATCATCTGGTAATTGATCCTTAGCAACAAACCAACTGAGAGGCCTTCTGACTGCTGTCGCGATTGCGCTCCAGAAATCAACTATGGCAGGGGAAAATCCGTCTCAAACGAGAAAACAAATACTAAGCCGCCGGTGTGTCTTTAAAATGATTTTCGTGCCCATCTCAAATTCACCCAGTTTCAATGGAAAAAGTGTGATTTTTCCCCATGTTTTCTCACTGGATTGGTTGATGGGAAAATTGAAACCGGAAACCTCTAGATTTGATGGGAAAATCCCATGGGTTTCCGGTTAATTTTTTCCCATTAACCAATCCAGTGATTTTCCCATGTTTTCCCATGTTTCCCCATGTTTTCCTATGTTTTCCTATTGTTTTCCATGGTTTCCCCATTGGTTTCCCCATGGTTTCCCCATGGGAAACCCCGGTTTCCTCCGCCGGGCGGCTGGTCCGAGCAGTTGAAGACCACGCACTGCCGGGCCAAGCCTTTGGCCAAGTCCTGCAGAATGGCCAGGTCACTGGGAACCGGAGATTGATAGCTTGATTGATAGATGGATAGATTGATGGATGGAAAGATTAGATTTGTATAGATTGGATGAGATGAGATGAGATGAGATGAGATAGAATATATATATATATATATACTGTATGTGTATGTTAATCATTAGTATCATCATTTTTCTTGTTGCTACTTGTTATCACTATCATCGCTACTACCATCATGATTGTTGTTATTCTGTTGATTGTTATTGTGTCATTGTAGACTGTGAAAATATGTTGCTGGTTCAAGAGTGTACCTGCGATAAATGGGTGTGCGTCAAAATTCAGGTATGGATTGGCCCGCGGTGATCCGGACGTATGGATTGGTCTGGATTACCTGCGTTTTGGTATGGATCGGGGGTATGGATCGGCCTGTGGGTTCAGGGTATGGATCGGGCTGTTACATTTTGACTCGCAGCCAAATAGAAGTCCCGCTTCGTCATTTCGAAATGCACATATGCAAGGGTTTTTTACTAGAGTCAAGCTCATGAGTACATTCGTCAACCCGGGCCATTCTCAAGCCCAGAACAAACATCGACAATGGAAAACCCTTCATTGAAACCACCATTGACTTCAGCATCCCCGGGAAGCTGCAACCCTTCACAAATAGTAAAAACGTATCTAAGCCTATGCCTATTTTCAATGAGGGTTGTGATGTCATACCTGGTGCTGCAACCCATGTGAGGGAAATGACATCCAATGACAGTATTCGCCTCTAGTAATTTAGCGCAGCTATGGACCATAAAGTCGTCTATCTATAGATAATTACCTATTCAAAATGGTGATTTTCCATAGGAATTCCCATTGACCAAAAGACCTTCATCCCTATTCTTGCCCTTCGCGGCTGGGCTCGGGCGTGTTTGTCAAATCGAGGGATGCCCCAAAATATTGCCACTTTATGGCTGGGGTTTTGGGGTACCCAAGATTGAAACACGCTCCATTTTGCCAATACATTGTTAATCAAATCCAAAAAACATCCCATGACAAGCGGGCTAAATGAGTTACTTAAATCCCGATTGTTGTAATAATAATGATAATCCTTGTCATTATGATCATTATTGTCACTACCACTGATTCCTATCGATAGTATATGGCAGTATATCGTCTTAATTAATGTATCACGACTACAGTTGCTATGTTCAGACTGTATTATCCTATATTTATCATCATGTATCTTATCATCACTACATCTCCAACTCTGGCGCGAATGATAGTAGAATATCATTACTTGTCAGTTAATTGTAGTGATGATAATATCAATCTAATTGTTTAAATCCATCATCCGTCAGTCCAACTCAACCTCCACCCTTCACCCTCCCTCCATCATCCATCCATAATCCTTTCTTGTCTTATCTTATCGTCCATCATATTATCACTACTTTTCTATATTACCCGCTGGTAAACTAGCATAGCTATGGAAAATCACCTTATTTAATGGGAAAATCAACGAACTAAATGGCAATTTTCAATAGCTATGTTAAATTACCAGAGGGATCACTCTTTGTGATCTCAACCACCCTCCGCTACTCGCAGGCGCTCGCCTTAGTTGACTCGGTCTTTCCTGTCCCCGCAGGCCCTGCCGGAGCCGCTCCCAGCTTGATGTGCAAGGCCTCGGGAGCCGCGATTGCCCATGTATGAGGGGGGTCCATATATGGGGGATCCCCAATAGCTGGATGTTTATAGAAAATCCCAAAAATGGATGGAAACTGGGGGTACCCCTAGGAAACCTCCAACTAGCTTGTTTGAGAAAATCATACTGATGGGCGGTTTCAACTTCCAAGAAGAATCGGAAAAATCAAGTCACTACTGCTTGAATTCTCATGTTTTTCCCAGCTGTGGGGAATCGTTCTTGGCAATGATCATTTGTTCACCCTACTTTCACCTGAAATAAATGGAAATAAGCTAAATAGTGGGGTCCCACTATTTACATCTCTTTCTCGTCGTTTACACCGACCTGCCAGGCACCCGGTCTCCCGTGATGGTCATCCAACAGCGATCTGTCAGCGGGGTGATGACCAGCCTGGACAAGGCACCTGGGAAATCCGCGGGCGTCGGTTGGAAAATTCGGTTCAATGATTTTCAGTTTAGCTAAAATAGGGGTACCCCCAAATCATCCATTTTATTCTCGGATTTTCCCTTCTAAACCCTCCATTTTTGGGTGCATTTTAGGAAACCCCCATTTTCACTTTAGCTTGGGGCAACATCGGAAAAACCATGAGATGTTTAGACTTCAAACTCAACCGTTTGGAGATCCACTGGAAAGGAAAAAAAAACATACCCTCCGGTAATCAAACGTTTTTCCAAAGCGAACAGGACCTGTACGGATCCGTCAGCCCCAGCCTGCTTGTTCTCAACCAAGTGCAGCGAAGATGGAATCAGCAAGATGGATGAATGAGCATATGTAAATATATGATTAGGTCTGGCGTTGNGCAGCGAAGATGGAATCAGCAAGATGGATGAATGAGCATATGTAAATATATGATTAGGTCTGGCGTTGTCTCTTAGAAGGAGGGGGTAATCTACCCGTGGTAACTCTCCAACTTTGTCTGGATTGCGCTCGAGAGATCACTGCGCGGTACAATGGAGTATTATTAGACCAGGAAGATAGAGAACCACCATGAAGATCAGAGACTTCAGCTGAAGTTGGACACNTGAGGTCGGTAGGGGGAGGAGGGGATATAAAAGAAGAACGGCGGAAAGCCTCGGAGAGAGTTAGTTCGGACCAATGAGGTCGCGGGCGGCCTATCCGGACAGAGGAATCAGAACGAATGGTTCGATAGGCATGAGATGGGTGGAAACAGCAATGATATTCAAGAGAATCTTGGGGGATTGCGGTCCGTTGTTGCTGGAGAATTTGATGGATATGATTCAGGGATGGAGCGATCTGAGTTTCATGATACTGTCTAAGGGCATCCTT
>BGPT01003599.1:16628-35386 GCA_003297045.1 Symbiodinium sp. clade C Y103 | reverse complement strand
AATCTGAGCGAGGCATAATTTCACTGTAGAGTCTGGAAATTAGCTCGTCTCACACCTCTAATATCAAACTGCCAAGACAGCACGTCGCTTGTCTATTTTTTTTTGCGGATTTCAATGCATTGAACCAACACTTAATTAAAATTTTGGTAGTTAGCCTCAGTACATAAATGCACGATAGGGTGATGTATTTGCCCTGGATGGTAGACCGCTTCGCGGCCCATCCNTAATTAAAATTTTGGTAGTTAGCCTCAGTACATAAATGCACGATAGGGTGATGTATTTGCCCTGGATGGTAGACCGCTTCGCGGCCCATCCTGCATGAATCCGGTCAGGGGGCTTCGCTCCTCACCGGTGAAATGCTATCCTTTTGCATTGTGCGTGTACAGGCGAACTTCAAATTCAATTCTCCGATTTCCAACATCCCTACTCTCGTGTGTAGCGGCTGAAGCGCCCTACACATGGGGGGTGTCAAAGGGATGTATGTGAGAACCCCACGAGTATATAGTCAGTACATATGGGGATCACATCAATTCAAGGACTATAGAGCCATTTCAGCGAATGACTGNTGTCAAAGGGATGTATGTGAGAACCCCACGAGTATATAGTCAGTACATATGGGGATCACATCAATTCAAGGACTATAGAGCCATTTCAGCGAATGACTGATGTGTCTGGCTCAAGCCGCCAAACAAGGTGATAAAAGGACGCCTGCTCAGTTGCTCATGTCACTCGATTGACCTTTGCATCTACGCACAGCTTGGGACATTGTGAACTAGCATATCGATTGCTGACCTGGAACAGGGGTATATCTGTTCACANCTCATGTCACTCGATTGACCTTTGCATCTACGCACAGCTTGGGACATTGTGAACTAGCATATCGATTGCTGACCTGGAACAGGGGTATATCTGTTCACAATAATTATATACATACATCTTGTTTATATATAGTATCATTCCTCTTAAACATTAGTCATGTGATTTTGCGGTACATGATTCTTGAATGATGCATACATCAAAATATAAATTCAACAAATTAATAATCCCTATCAGTCAAAATATGGTATTAATGATAGATATCTAATTTTGAATATGATAACTAACATTTTATGATCATATACTAAAAGACTAATGACATTTATTGATTCTGATCCCTTTCCAATGGCAACACCCCCAGCCATGGTGGCTAGGACGGCTCACCCGCCAGCTCCTCATCCTCGGAGTCGGAGGATTCGGTGGACCCGGTGCTCCAAAAGACCATAGGCGCGCGGTGAGTTTTTCCCCATGAAACATGGAGATTTTCATGGGAAAAGATGGGAAAATCTGGGAACATCTGCTGTAAAATGGAGGTTTTAATCGGAAAAGATGGGAAAATCATCGGATTTAGCAAATTTGCAAATAACTAGAACATCTTCTTATCAATAGAGGTTTGTAGCTGGGACAACAATATAATCAAACTAAGTGAGAGATTTTCCAGCCATCTTTTAGGGGATTAATTGGATATTTCTCGCGATTTATGTGAATCTTGCAATTTAAATGGACGCATTTTACTAAGTTTTTGATCAGCAAACATGGGCAATATACGAGAGAACATTGGGTTATGGGTTATATATGATTTTATGGGAGGATGAAATGAGAGTTAAACCATTCAAATAGGTTATATTCAAAAAAAATATATTGTATTATTCAATATCATTCACACATTCAATTTTGGCCTGTACCGACAGTGGGATTGTCCTCAACATACAGGCCCCCTCAGTTCAGCGTTTGTTTCTTCTGGGTGCAATTTATTTGAATGGTCACAGTCACTTTGGAACCTCCCCTGTAAATGAACTAGGGGTTGATCAATCGCGAGTTGAGATTACATGCATGTCAAAGACAAGATGCGGAACATTTGCTCATTGACTCATTGATTTCTTGCTGAATTTCAGATGTTTGACTGCTGATCACAGGAGTAGTGCTTCATGACTTCCAGTAGGGAATCTTCAGCCAAGTTTAGTCTTGATACTCCCAAGTCGATTGATGCCGGATAGTCGGAAATGATCGGACCTGCCTACCTGGAAATAAGGAAGTTGTCCAAGTGGAATGGAACCGAGTTTTGCTCCAAGGTTTGTTTCACCCATTTCTCCGATGGACATTTGCACATTCACAAATGATCATCATTTTCCATTCCACCTGGCATGTCCCCTTCAGAACGCCTTAGGATGCATTTTGGCACCCAAAAAAAACCTCAGTGAGCAAATCCAGCCAGACCCAAACATGCCCCAACCTGGAGCAGGCAACTTGTTGCCTGGGAAGAGTCTTTGGGGCGCCGCGATCAGCACGGCTGCTTGACGATTTGTTGGGAAGGACTGATAGAGTCAGGTGGTGTTCAAAACATTTGTTTGTAGGGATCTGCCCCCAAAAGTGATCCCCCCAAATAAATCCAAATCATAGATGCTTACTTCCCAAAAAACCTGGTTGTTGGTGGTTCACCAGCCCTGAAGAACTTCCGAAAGGCACGCATCTGGCAATCCAACCTGCCCATGCTACATCACCTGTAGGTGATTTTGATGCCATCATGTCCCAGTGCTGTCTTTGAGTTTGGAGTGTATGAAGAATGTTCATGGCCTTTCCCATTAAACCGTGGTAGGCCAGGCCATCCCAATTTTGTGAGCTCAGACCTTGCCTCGCCCTGCCAACATCAAATCTCCTCAACAGCAGAAATGTATCCAAAAAGGCCAGTTCCAATCGGAATATCATCATCATCATCATCATCATCATCATCATCATCATCATCATCATGATCATCATCATGATGGCACAAAATGACTTGGAGTTGTACACCCACATGTGAATGGTTGAATTTCGGAAGTGATTAAATTCATTCATATTCCATATATAACTGTCGAGCATATCATGGCGCCCTGAAATTCCCCTCGCCAGCAAAGGCCCAATCTGCAAACAAGCAGAACCACCTCTTGCGTCGAACAGGTTTCTTGGATGCTCATGGGGCTTGCACAGCTTCATCAGAGCTTCAAGCGCTTCAAGCAATGATAAAATGATATATATAAAGTGGCCCAAATATCAAGACGGGTTTTGACTCATCCCCAGATGGCCATAGGCTATAGATGGCTTTGGTTATGTTTCTGTATCATTTTACTGAAGGAGGTCAAGGAGAGATGTCAAGGAGAGATACGGTTCCTTGGAGTGCTACTTGGGGAAAGGTCAACACCCAAGATTCTGACAAGAAATGGGCAAGTGAAGTGAAGATCTCAAAATGGCTCACAGCCAGCTAATGATTCATTTTTCTTCATTTCTTGGATGTTTTCATGGTAGTGTGGCTTGACCTGCATTCGTTCTTTTGGTATTGAACTCAATTTACGAATATTTTGTTTCTTGTTGTTCTTGCGATCGGGGTGTTAATTGTCCATGGCAACCCTTTCGCAGGGCAAAAGCAAACCACGGCTCTGGTAGTGGGTGATCAATTTGGGAAATCCCACTCCTTCAAGTCTTTGCCATTCCAGCTACTTCACCTTGGTGCAACAGTTCCTGCCTAAGCTCTGGGGTTCTGTTATCCATTGACAGGGTTCCAAAGTATGGCTTATCTTCAAGTTTTTGATAGGTGTTTACTTTTTAAAACACTTTAAACCATAGTTCATAGTTCGTACACAAACACAGATATAGATATATATATATATATATGTATATATCTAATTCACACACACACACATATACATTGAAATATACATCTATCTCTATATATATATATATCTATTTGATATATTTTGACTTCTGACGTGTTGCGTTTCTACAGCTCGATTGATGTGTTCCTCTTCTAGCCGGCTGCTGGTTCCACATCCCCCCAAAATGATGCTATGGATCCACCTGGGATGCCACGAGACTAAGCAGATAATCTTCAGTACCCTCGGGTTATTTCACATCGCCATGGAAAACCACCATCTGAAATAGGTAAATCACTATGTTTATCATCTACAATTGGGCCATTTTCCATGGCTACGTGAAATTACCAGAGGCTAATGGATGTGAATATAGGTGTTGGTGGATTTGGACAATGATGTTTCTTTGGCATTATATACCGTGGTAGCCGCAGCCCAATCATTTAACCATCCCCAAACTCACCAGAAATGGGTTGGATTGAAACCCTCCAAAATTGCAAGATTATAAGATTGGGTTTACCACATTGCTGTAGATATAAAACGAGACATAACATTTTCATACATTTTATATAATATAATATTGTAATATGATCAGTGTCACATGTCAGGCTTGGATGAGGATATGATGGAAATAGCAGCTTGGTTTGCAGTTGGTTTGTCCGGATCTGCAAAGTGGTGTGATGGTGAAACACCTGGTCCTTGCGTGGGTTTGTTTGTATGATACATATTGACATACTGAGTGCATTTGGTTGGTCAAATAATATATGCACATCATCCATGATAAATATACAGATTCATACGGATTCTATATCGATTGAATAAAGATTCTATATCGATTGATATCACCAAAATCCTTTGAAGAGTGAGGATAATGAGGTTAATACCCCGTGAGCTTTGTTCAATAGTCTGAGCAAAGCCTTTGGCATTTTAACAAGGATGAGAAATGCTGAGAAACGACAAGCATGTCACCTTAGGAAGAAAACACTGAAATACACCTAAATGATCTATGCAGATCGACTCATTGATTTCATCTAAATTCATCTAATTTCCCTTTCTATACTTTTTTTATCCGCTATTTCCTTTCCACCAGAATCATTCAACATTCTCCATATTCTCCCCATGCTGGTCATCCTCCAGTCCCCGGCCCAAGCCTTGCCATCGTCGCTGTGTGCGCCATGGAGGGCCAAGGGGGCCAAGGTAACGACTTTAGCGAGCTGCTGGGCCAATCGCTTCGTCTGTTTCTGCGCCACTGTGATCCAAAGAAATGTGAACTTTCTGTGCCTGAGCGAAATTGAAGACTCTAGATGGCTTCGGAGAGCTGTTTTTTTTTTGAAAAATGGTTGTCAATGAGATACATATATATTTGGCATTTACACAACACTTTGTGCCTGGCTGCTCTTTTGCACGTCAAAGACTACCTTTTTTTTCCCGCAAACACGCCTACGAGTACCAAAACCCCAAAGTGGGAGGATTATATCAGTGGAAGAAGATATTTGAGATCGGTTGCTCAACCATCGCAGCCAGGTTCGAAAAGCTGGCGAAATGTTGGAGGCTCTCCGATCAGACTTTGGGGCTGCAGACCCTACACCGACTGCAGCTGGGTCAGGGACTGGCACCGAGTCACCTGGCACGTTCGCTCCAGGTCAACGGGAAGGCTGGACCCTCCAACTGCTTGGATTGCAGGGTGAGACGAAGGTACTGCGCAACCTCCCTTGCCAAATCACCTTCGGCAACTTGCATGAAAAGATTCGAGAGGTCACTGGAGCCAAGGATCAAGGGTGTGATGTGAAACTGATGCTGAATGGTACAGTGCTTCAGCACAGCAGGGCGACGGTTCTCAGTGACATGAGTCGATGCAATGGGATGGAACTGACATACCTCATGCAGCCTCTCGGAGTTGCTGAAGATGTTGCTGTTTTTCCCATTCAGCCACCAAAATATCAGAAATGGGGAATCTGGTGGGAAATTGGAGATGTCTCTAATTGATTGGGCCCTGGAAATCAAATCCAAGGCCCATTGTTCCCCATCTTGGTCGGATGTTGGCCCCCAGACAAGCCTTGCCTCGAAAAAGTCGCATTGATCTAGAGGCATTGAGGAGAGCGTACGAGACCAGCTACAACCAGCAACTGGCTTGTGCTTTCAAATGTTTTTTTCCCTCATTCCCCCCAAGCATAGAATAATCAATGATGATTAGACAATTATTATTGACATATATTACATTATACCATATACATCAACATTATATAACTATATAGAAATAGAACCCCAATAAACCACAAGTTTTCAGGGTAGCTGAGGCAGCGTCGCAGCGTCCAATGGGCAGTAGAGGCCGCCCGGGCGCGAGAAGAGAGGCTCACAGAACTGATCTCTCAGTCGCCCGAAGGCTCCATGTGGAATCTCAGCTGCCTCGGCAGCCGACCGCCCCTGCCAGGGGAAAAGGCCAACTTTAAATGTCACATCGGAGGATCCTGAACAAGCCTGAGCCCTTGGCAAACAACATGGACTTGGAAAAAAGATGAAAAAAAAAGAGCTGGATGCAGCTGGGGGTTGATTGATGGCATCCCATCCATCCAAGAGTTCACAGGTTTTCTCATGCGTGCTCATTGTTGATCACCATTTCCAACTGCTTGGTGGTGTCAAACCTCTGCTGCTCATCTATTTCCATTTCTGGATGTTCGGAAGTCGATATCCCCAAGTAACCAACCTCACATTTTTGTTGATTCTCGATTTCTTGATGGTCTAAATCCAATTTGTTTTCTGAGTTTACTGGTGAAATCCCTGTTTGTGCTGGTGAAGTCCCAATTTTTACACTTCCAATTTTTGGGTGGGGAAATCCGCATGTTTCCATCATTTTTCCGCCCTTTTTTTCATCCACCAAGGCCAGGTTTGCAGCTGCAGCGCAGCAAGCAGCGCTTCGAGAGGAGGAGGAGATGAATCTGCCGACCCAGGCGGTACGGAGCGCGCGATGGGTTTTCCGAAATCTTCCGATGTGTTTTGTTCGGGGTTTTAAAGGGGCCATTGCAGGGTGGTGCCAATGGCATTGGTGTTTGGGTTTCGGAAGGTTGGTTTCCTGGGTTTCCCCTAATATGGTTGGGAAGGTTTAATTTATATAGTAATTTATCATATAAACTCTTGATTTCCCTATTTTGCCGGGGTGTCAATGTGGTTGTCGAAACATGCAGTTCCCCGTGATTTCCTGGGACCCATAGATGCATGTCTATGATGTTTGATCGTTTTTTAATGATTTTGGATATCAACTATTGTATAATGTTATATATGCACAAATTACGGATTACTATATTTTGTATATTTGGTATGGTTTTCCTATACTAGGTGTGAATATACTTTTGACATCTTATGCAACTTCGTATCGTAGGTATATGCCTCAGCACTACCCGGCCAGGTACTTCCTGGGGTGTACTTTGGACACATGGAGCCGCCAAATTTGGGAAGGCTCCCAGCATCCAGACGAGTCGTTTCTGGGATGCACTAGGGTGATTCATGGGTTGGCGTTGGCTGATCATTTTGGAGGGAACTCTTCCCAATTTTATTGGGTTAGTTGACAAATTGATCCATGGATTGGATTGGATTAGTTGATTGGCTTGCCAAGTTTCAGACTTTCAGGACCTTCCCAATTTATGACAACGAGAGTGTAAAGTAGCAAAGGCATCCAAAAGCAACTCCTTTCACAGATATTGCAGCTAGGTTATGAGGATATTTATGAAGCACCAAAACGGCCTCGAACCTTCGGTTTCCCAGTTTACCTGTGCTCCTGGGCGCCGAGTCCCATTTGCAGCAAGTGCAGCAGCGCAAAATACGAGAAGACACGGTGTCTGATGCTGCACGTTGTACCGGGAATGAGAATTAGGGAAATGCCACGGGGTTGCCAGTACATTCAGGGGGGGCCGGTCACAATAAAAATGGATAGATAAGTGATAAGCAAAAACACACCCCACGAGCCAGGGTGTCATTCCCATGGATTCTTGGTGCTGTTCCCTCTTTTCCAAGTCCTCTTCTCTCTAGCAGAGCATGGGGATGCACACCTTTGCGCTAGAAACAAAGGGTGTGGGTCGACCCCAAGGAAATTTCCCCATGACCTGGTACTGCCCCCACCAAATTGGAACGTTTGCTGCACAAACTCTTCAACATTTGCGAAGAATATCCACCCAATTGCTATCAGTTGCAATCACTTGCTGGAATTCTATGTAGCATCACTTGACAATAATACTATCATGTAGTAGTCATACATCTACATGTAAATACACGCGCACATGTATATATATATATATATATATACACATGTAATCAAACTTGGCTGGTTGGAAAATCCCCTATTATCCACATATGTGCAGATGATTTTCACCAGCTAGATGCCTCCGTGGCTAGGTGGAGCAAAGGCACCGCTACCAGATTTCAGATGAGGTGTCCTGGGATGTCCTGGGGGGTAGAGGAAATAGGGAAAACATTTGGAAAAATAGGATGCAACCAAGGACAAAAAGTAAAACATGGAAAGGTCTTTGAAAGACTTCTCTAACACATATCACCGTTGAATGTACCAGACCTCATTTGTATAGCACCGCTTTTGCAAAGAACCGATGGTAAAGATGAGCAATCATCAAATATGGAAAACTTTGGAGTACTATGTGAATTTGGACGGAACACTTGGAGTGTGCCAACCCCCCAAGAACCGAAGGGTTTCCTCAGGGCTTCTGAACCACCAACATCCACGGATTTCTACGGGCATGTTAAGCCTCTATTTTTTGGGGACCGCCCTTGGGGATCAATGGATTGATTTCAGGGAAATCTTCGCTGGTGGCGCTCGGTTTTACGATGACACCTTGATTCATTGGGGTCCTTCAGATTTACCCGCAGAACCAATTCTCTAGGACTATATGAAGGGATGGATGAACATCCTTGATGTGAAACGGTGTATAAGTCTCAGGTTTTGGTATCTTGATCCCCTTCTTCGATTGGTTCGAGCTGGGTGAAATCCTCCAGGAACAACATCCCAGCAGTATCTGAGCCACCTCCCCGCAGGTCAGTGACTCCCCCCAACAATAGCTTCCCCAAAGATTCTTGTGGGGAGTCACCTTGCTATTGCTTAATTAATGTTAATTACATCATCCCCTATGATATCAGCATTTTCTCCAGTCCCATCCTTGATCATTTTCCAGGCGTAATCATCCAATTCCGAATGGTTCAATCCCCAGCTACACCAGCAACCACCAATGAAACCACCTTTGGAACCTCTGCTCAGCAGGATGTGTTGCTTCCGCCCCCAGTGGATCCGCGGCTGTGCTGCCAAGCTGGTTTTGGTCGTCGCGGGGGGGGGGGCTGGCGTCGGCAGTTTCGAGCTTGACATTCCATCCGGTCTCAGGGCGATTTCACTTCATGGATTCTTTCGTTTTCCAGACTCTTAGTCTAGCCCAGTCTGGTTGATGAATGCTACATGTTCGCTGCTTAGATAGCAAAAATGTGACGTCAAATCCCATCATTCTAGGCACTATCCCCTGGTTGGCAACGGCACCCTCGCCAGGGGCGCTGTGTTAACAACGACGGCCATGCCGCTGCCCCCGCGGCGGGACTGCTATGGGACATATTGCGTGGTCATATTTCGATGGTGCTGAACCAGCTGGCACACACCTTAAATATTTCATGGCTACCCCGGATTAATCTGCTCCCCTGTTTGATTGCAACAGTATTGCCCGGAAAATTGGCTTGACTAATCGGGTCTTGTTTCTCCTGGGGCGACTATGACTGACTGTAGTGAGCACATCCAGCTAGTTAAGGATTGAGGGTCAAAGGGCCAAAAGTATGGTTTTCGCTAGCTCGTTTGTCAATTTTGTCGGTTTGCAGGCAGGTTCAAGAAAGATCTGCTTGTCATCCTTACTTGGGAAAGGTCATCCGAATGGACGGTGGCGGAAGCAAAAGATTCACCTCATAGACATAAACTCTAAGACAACACTTAGCAAACCTGGGACGCCTTTCCAATGTACTCCAAAAATGATGTAGATAGTCAGCAAGGGACGCTAACCTTCAGAGCCAGAAAATTGACATCTATCATCATTTATCATAGTGCAGAATATCGTAGTTATTCACCATTATCATCCATTATCATCATCGCCCTCAGATTTCATTGATCATAAGTTTCTCATGTAATTACTGAAGTTCGTAATGGTCAAGAGTCCTCACTACCAGTCGCTATCAGACATGCCGGGAACGCCAGTGCCAGAATTTCCAAGCTTTCCAGTTCTCCGGAAACACGGGACAGATGTGTTGCGCAAAAACATGCGATGAAACTGGGGAGAAGCTGATCGTCTCCAAATTGATAGGCTTGCCCTGACCTAAAACCCACCACTCGCAGTTTGGGAGAAGATATGAGAGGATGCAAAAAATATCAAAAACCAGCCATCTTCCAGGCCTGGTGGCAGTGGCAGTTGCCAGTTGCAATTCCGACGCCAGGAGTCCAGTTCCATGAGGCCACGGGGCACCGCCCATCGAAAGGCTGCTGTGGACGCCTCAGAGTTTGTATGTTTTTTTGCAGTTCCCATGCCCCTTTCCGAATGTCAATTCACATCCTAATTTAGTCCTGGATCTATTCATTTTATTTCATTACCTGTTGTTTATTTTTGTCTGGGACGATCTGGGGATAGGATTATAGACTATAGAAGCTGCATAGACACGCACACCTCCCTAGTGTATACATTACATTACATTACATCACATCACATCACATTACATTAACATCAGAGCACATTGCAGTACATAAAACATCACAGTACAGTACATCGCATTACATAGGCGCGCACACACACACACACATATGTAGACAAAAATATGTACATGCCTGTGCTTATATGTTTGCATAGATAGTTGTACGATGCAAACGTGTTGCGTCCCAAGGTGGCGACGTGGGATGCTCCCAAAGATGGGGCCGAGCAGAAGGTGCTCAGCAAGGAAGAGCAGGCAGCCGCAACGCGGCGATTTCAATGGGATTTAATGGGTTTTCAATGTGATGATATTGGGATATTGTTGGGATTTACTGTGATTTATAAAAACGGATTTATATGATGTGATTTTGATGTTAGTTTAAGAGGATGTCAATGGGATTTTCTGGATATATAACTATATATATTAGGAGTATATAAATATACGTATTTGCAACAGCCATTTGGTGTCATCAAATATGGCTGGCTCTGAAATCCCCGAATTAGGCATGGAGGTTTGTAGCTGGGAGAGTGATCGAATGGGGGTTTTCAATCTATTTCCAGCAAGCCATGTTGGATTGTCAGAGGGTACCCTAGAGTCAACCAGGAAAGTAAGATTTAATTTGTTCAATGGATAATCCAGCAGGAAAGTAGATCATTTCCGAGCCAGACACCCATGGCATGGGTACTGGACCTAATGATGCCCCCCTGGTCATTGTGATAACATTGGTGATGGTGGTATAACATGCGTGACTTTCTAATGGGTGGTGAATGGAAACTCGGGTAATTCCAAATGGCAATCAAGCAGAAACTGCCCCATCCAGGAATTTTGAACCTGCAGATTCGCAATGGGGTTTCAATATGTTTCAATTTCAACCAAAGGGGGTTGCCCAAAGGAGGACCCCAGCTGACGTATCAAAGGTATGGACAGAAAGCCAGTATTTTTGGTAAAAAATTGAAAACCGATGGAAGGCAGGAAGTCTGGGAGTTCCTTGTTTATTTAGTTTTGTAATATCATATCTACTAGTATAGATTACCCAAACCAACAATTACATCCAATGCTCACCCGTTGAGATGGTTCTATGTTGCATCCTTCACTGGATTACATTTTCATGTGTAGAACGTATAACCCCCTTCAACTCAGAAACGCACGGGAAAGTCGGGTGCATGGTTGTAAGATCCAAGCAGGTTTCCCGTGTTTTTTCCCTTGGACCCTCTTGGACCAAGTGAATACCGCAGTCTTGGCCATTGCTGCTATTTCTTTGTGGCCAGGACAGGTTGAAAGAAGAGAAGGCCTTGTGGGGCGCTGTTACTGGGTATTGCAGCTGCATGGCCAATGACCATTCAAGGCGTTTGATTATCAGTTTAGAATCTCCGCGAGGAAACGTGGCAACGGGAAACATGGAGCCAAAAAGAGCCAATCAACAAACATATTCATAGAACATGGAGACGGTCAGGAAGATCCCTTGGCCACACTATCTTGAATTGCGGCTGAGGGGCTGCAAATGCTTCTTGGATGTGTATGCCAGGCTGCCTATGATGATTGGAGAAGGCATTTTCTGGGGGCAGTGTCTGAAATTTGGATATTTTATAGGGATTCAAACACGATAGATGGATATGTGGATATATGGTTAAGAAACCCTTTAATGAATTCTTGTTCTTGGGATCTGGATGACTTTCATCACAACCTCACTGGGATGTGACTAGAAATTTTTGAATTGATGGGAATCGGATTGGGGTAACTATCCCCATAAATGGCGATGCTTCAGGTTAGTGAATCATTGTATCCAGATGGTTTGCACTGGGTACCCGCCTGAAAACTAAGATCTGGAACCCCAAAAATTGGGATCTGGAATGGATTAGAATGATTTTCCTTTTGGGGGTCCACGTTAGGTTCCGGCCAGATTGGGGATGTGAGACTTGAGCCACAATTTCGGAAGACAACACAGACAATGTGAATGAGTAGAAGACGATGTGAAACACCACAAAGGTAGTCCTCACCTGTGAGAAGCTCATCAGGGGTGGATTCCCAACACAAGGCCTTCAAGGCCATGGTGATCCCTGCAGGCAAGTGATGGTTTGCACACGGCTCTTGAATACCCACATCAACCGTTTCGAGACGGATCCAGTGAAAGCAGGGCCGCAGTATGTCTTCTGATGGGGAAGAAGGCATCAGCTAAAGCCATGGTGCCATGGAAAAGAGATGAAAAGAGAATAACCCCCAAAGATCTGGGGCCAACCAACATTGATCCAACTTGTAGAGTTGAAGCAACATTCTTTGTTTTTGAATTTAAGTTTGACAGTTTGACATCTAAAGCCCACCAAGACTTGATTGTTTGGAAGTCTTCGGCAACATGTGGCCCAACTCCCAACCGCTGTCGGCGCCTCACAACGGCTTGGGGGCCTTTTTTTCGGCCACAAGACTGTTTTGGCGCAGCCGAACTAGCCGGGGAACCGCCCACAGTGCTGGAAGATGCTGGAAGTGAGGTTGGAAAGGCGGTGGCTCTGCCCAGGGGTCAAGCAACAGCAACATCAGCAATTCATCGTGTTGGTATCCAATTGTGGGGGTGCAGCGCAGGGTGTGCTGTAATTTTTTCTGTAACCTTCCCCTCTTTGCCAAGCCCAGTAAAGAGAACAATCCAATTTGATTTGACCTCGCCAAACGCGAACATGTGTTGACATCTGATGTCATCAATGGTCACTTCCTTACACTGTGGGAGTGCCACCCAGATGATGAACAAAAACTGTTCGTGGATGAGGTGTCTGTACAATTTCAACTTGTACTGGGATGGCCCTTGCCGTACCATCGCCGTCAGCTGAATCTGGAAACGAAATCAAGCGTGGCAATGGAAATTATGGAAAATCCCTTTTTTATATAATGGAGGCTTCGAGCGAAAATCATCAATTGATACAACTGGATTCCTGTAGATACAACTATAGGGGCATTTTCCAGAAGGCCATGTTTGATGACACCGGAGTGGCCATCCCGGTCCAAGTTTCGCATCGCTGGCATCGTGAGCCGTGCCGAATGCCTGCGAAGTTGCCGAGGGATATGGAGGGATATCGAGGGAACAAGGCCAAGTTGTGGATGCTTTGTGGATGCTTTGTGGATGGTGTATGGAGGCGAACTTTTTCAAGCCCACAAGTTATACCAGTTAAGTTAATGAGTTATGTGTTCAGTGTTCATCTTCAGGAATCTTCAGGTGAAACCAGCAATTTCATCAGGACATGATAATGTGATAATAATTTGGGAAATTGAAACTGGTGTTGTTTACAATGTTTTGAACCTAAGAACATCAAAACCGGACAAAAAAAATCTGTTGAGTTTGATGAGGTTGCCTCCACCAGCGCCTCAAACAAATTCCATGCTTCATCAAGCAGTGAGTCCAAGAAAAATTGCAACCGCGAACACGAACAAGCAGAATCATAGGAAGAAGGAGGAGGAGGACAACCACAGCAAGGGCATATTATATATAATTATATATTATATATGGTACCCCCCCGCCCTCCAAAAAAAGTCTACCATTTCTTTGTCTTTACTGGTCTTTACAGTGTTTTTTTTAGGGGCAATTTTTTAAGGGGCAAATTTTGAGGTAAAATAGGTATCATGTGGAAGTGGTTCATTGTTTGGTTCCAAGGGGGTGCCATATATCTAAAGACAAGTAGTTTCTAGAGTGAGTACCATACGTACTATACGTATATATATATATATAATTAGATACACGCACACACACATATATATATATATATATATATATTGACTTTGACATCTTGAATCCAGTACATATATACATATACATACTTCCATGTACTTAGGGGAAAATTTCTCCCAGGTTTGCACACGTTTGCAAACGGCTCTTGAGTCCAGGATTGAAGATTGAAGATTGAAGGCTGGAAAAAAAACTTCTTCAATCCAGGACTCTGGATTGAAGAAGTATTTTTCCAGCCTTCAATCTTCAATCTTCAATCTTTAGTCCGGAACAAATCCATCTGAATCCAACCTTTGGGCCCTTGAAGCTTGAATCCATATCCTTGGATTAAAACAGTTTATTCTGAGAGCCTTGAATCTTGAATCTTGAATCCAAGGGGCTGGATTCAAGAAGTTCTCTGAGAAGCTTGAATCTTGAATCTTGAATCCAAGGGGTCGCACTTGGAAAAAACTTACCCCAAGGACAAAATTATAGTATATCAGAAGCCAAATCAATAAGAGCAACAACAGCAGCAGAAGATCCATGCAATCATTGAGCATCAAAGAGCAACTTCCTGGGTGATGGTAGCCATACTTCCGTGATGACGTCATCATGTCACCATAGAGGGAGTGCTGGCACGGGACAATGCAGACATCAGAGTGATGTAGGAACTTACTCCAGGCAGAAGGTGTGAGTCGATCTCTGGAAGAATAGAATGGATTTTAGTCTTTTCAGTTATAAGAATCCCCAACGATGATGTGTTAATAATAGTGGGTTCTAAGATCTTGTCACATTTTGCCCCTGGCTGCTTTCGAACAAGTTGTCCTGACTAATTATACAATCACACGCTTGCATGCGCCGGCTCTTAGCATTGCTGGAGGTCACAGTCATAATAAAGACTCAGTAACTCAGTATGACTTTGTTAAAGTACTGATGATGGTAGAAAACCACTCCCGCTTCATGGAATCATCACTTTAGTGGCCTTCTTGTCACACGTGCAAAATGGAATGTGTTCATATGGCAGGGCTTGGTGTTTGTTTTTTTGGCCGGGGCGCAACATCTTCCATCCTATGGCTGGCTGTGTCGTATTTGCGGTCGCCCATCATGGTCATCTTTGGGTTCACTCATGGTTGGTGGTTCCAAAGGATTCCTGAGTTTAGGACCAGGATGTGTCCCCCCCTGGAGATTATATTGAGATCTATTCGATGGATCATGAAATCACAATGTATTGAAACATGTCGAGAAACCAGCAGCCGGTCTATTTTGGTGGCTTCCGAGTAGGGCACAGGGAGATTGCAGCCAAATGATCAGCTCTTATTGGTCTAGACTCTTGGAGTATAAAATCATTTAAAATCATTCCAAGCTTGGAAGATCACTCAGATGCTGAAACATCCTCACAGCTGCGACCCTCGCTGAACATCAGCGAAGAAAAGCTGATTAGTTTCGTCCTGGAACGAGTGTTGGAGAGTCTTTTTCATCTACATACGTCATTAACGATGGCATGTTGTCGAAAGCTTGAGGGTGCTGTTCTGATAGCATGACTTTGCTGGCTGGCTTTGTTTCTGCCAGGGTGTCATCCGAAATGTGGCTAAGTGGGTGATTACTCTGCCAGGGAAAGGTCAAGAAGTGATCATACTTTTTTCCTGAAAATAATGCGTGGAGGTTGAGGTCATGAAAAAACATCAACTGG
This sequence comes from Symbiodinium sp. clade C Y103, assembly GCA_003297045.1. Lineage (NCBI taxonomy): Eukaryota > Dinophyceae > Suessiales > Symbiodiniaceae > Cladocopium > Cladocopium sp. clade C. The sequence continues at coordinate 19,641 of BGPT01003599.1, read as the reverse complement.
GAGTGATGTTTGATGACTTTTGGCCATCAGCTGCACGACCGCTAGTTTCGTTATGTTTCGCTGACAGTGTGCTAAGTGAGGCATCTTGTAGCAGCTAAACTTAGCTAAACTCTGCCAAACATAACATTTCCATTGCCAGGATTTTGGACCGGCAGAGGGGGCTGTGGCTTTCTGGGCTCAAGCAGTGAGTCTGAAGGGGTTGGATGATGATGATAATAAGTACGCCCATTCCCAATGTTGAGCGCCAGGGATCCATGGTATGATGTGGTTCGCCCCAGAAATCTGTACAGAAGGCGCTGGTGGCACAGGGCAGTGCTGCTACTTTTCAGCTGGTGTCTTGCCATGGCGGTCATGGCGGATGAGAAAGCCAAGACCATCGCCGATGTGGCTGGTCCTTTTGAAAAAGATCTTCAAAGTGTGTATTGAGGGTATTGGAACATCTCTGGAAACATAAAGAACAGAACGTGTCTGTTGTCTGAAACATTCTGAAACCAAAACGACCAGAAAACTACCCCCAAAATCCCCGACAATTATACTCGGTTCCGATGACTTGGGAGTTGTGGAAGCCTGTTTTTTGATGGTTTTAAGATGATGACATAGGACAACCACAGTCAGCACAAGAAATTAGCACCGAGACTTGGGAAACAGGCATGAAAAATCAAAATATGCTGACGCGCGCGCACAGCNGATGACATAGGACAACCACAGTCAGCACAAGAAATTAGCACCGAGACTTGGGAAACAGGCATGAAAAATCAAAATATGCTGACGCGCGCGCACAGCAACAGCTTTCTTTGGTGACATAGGAGATGTGGGACGCATTGGTTTCTCACATCTTATGTCATGCTTCTAAGTATGTAAAAACGCACTTGAACTATAAATTGATNTGACATAGGAGATGTGGGACGCATTGGTTTCTCACATCTTATGTCATGCTTCTAAGTATGTAAAAACGCACTTGAACTATAAATTGATGTCATTTTTTTTGGATGGTTAAGGGTGGAATTGCGCTATGGCTGGGTGGATGACTTAGGAATTGTGTGTATGTTTGTTTTGGATAAAGGATTCCATGTTGATCCTGCATTGCACTTTTAATCCTGATGTAACTTGAGCACAACTGGATGACCTGGGAAATCTTACTCTGGTTTGCCAGCAGGTTGATATATCAGGAAACCTAAGACAAGGAAAATAGAAAAGGCATGACTTGGGAGTTGCGCGCACCTCGTGTCAGGGATGCAGGTCATGAGTGATCCTGGTTGTTTGTTTGTGGCAAAACCTGAGTCATCATTTTGAACCGTAGGCGGGAGTTGGGCGCGCCTTGTGTCAGTTGATATTTTTCAGTTTTAGGCAAGGTCTATGTAATCATTCTCAAACAAAACATGCGGGGGTTGCGCGCACCTCGTGTCAATTGAGAAGGATCCGATTTAGTGGTGTCAGGTCATGTTTGNATCCCATGTCATCATTCTGAAACATGCGGGAGTTGGCGCACCTCGTGTCAGTTATACTAGGTGCAGATGACATCTCTGGGCCCTATAAAAAGACAGATAACTTGGGAACGAAATAGTGCCCAAACTGCAGAAAGTAAATGACATATCCAAATTTCTTGGTTTTGGGTTACCGCCAAACCTNCCTATAAAAAGACAGATAACTTGGGAACGAAATAGTGCCCAAACTGCAGAAAGTAAATGACATATCCAAATTTCTTGGTTTTGGGTTACCGCCAAACCTAATTATTTTTTAGTCCACTTCCTCGACATGACATGGGACTTTCACACAGCATCACACACTTTGACCAAATTTGCTGCAGATAGTGTCCCCAAGTGCCCCTTGCCCACACATCCAACTCCTGCACCACACCAGTTCTACTGAAAGTACTGGTGCCCACAAATGCCTCAAGTACTGCACCACAGCGTTAGCCAATCCCACCGAAGGTACTGTCCTAAGCGTGCTTTGCCAGCACATTCCCCGGAACTGTGCTATACGCCAAGTCCTGCACCACAACGCCCTGTTACCAAGTCCCACTAAGCTTCTGTCCCAAAGCGCCCCATGCCCACAGATGACTTGGGACCATTCCCGGAACTGTGCTACACACCAAGTCCTGCACCACAATGTCCCAAAGCGCCCCATGCCCGCAGATGACTTGGGACCTTTCTACACTCCAAGTCCTGCACCACANGAACTGTGCTACACACCAAGTCCTGCACCACAATGTCCCAAAGCGCCCCATGCCCGCAGATGACTTGGGACCTTTCTACACTCCAAGTCCTGCACCACAACGTCCTTTTACCAAGTCCCACTAAGCTTCTGTCCCAGAGCGCCCCATGTACAGGGATGACTTGCGTGCGACACACCAAGTCCTGCACCACAACCCCCCCGTGACCGAGTCCCACTAAGCTTCTGTCCCAAAGCACCCCATGCCCGCAGATGACAACTTAGGACATTTCCCGGAACTGTGCTGCACACCAAGTCACAACCCCCCGTTACCGAGCCCCACCAAGCTTCTGCCCCAAGCGCCCCATGCCCGCCGATGACTTGGGACCTTTCCCGGAACTGTGCTACACACTCCAAGTCCTNCCCCACCAAGCTTCTGCCCCAAGCGCCCCATGCCCGCCGATGACTTGGGACCTTTCCCGGAACTGTGCTACACACTCCAAGTCCTGCACCACAGCCCCCCGTTACCAAGTCCCACTAACACGAAGCTTCTGTCCCAAAGTGCCCCGATGACTTGGGAATTTTCCCCGGAACTGCCCTACACACCAAGTCCGGCACCCCAACCCTCCGTTACCAAGTCCCACAAAGCTTCTGTCCCAAAGCGCCCCGTGCCCACAGATGACTTGGGACCTTTCCNACACCAAGTCCGGCACCCCAACCCTCCGTTACCAAGTCCCACAAAGCTTCTGTCCCAAAGCGCCCCGTGCCCACAGATGACTTGGGACCTTTCCCGGAACTGTGCTACACACCAAGTCCTGCACCGCAATGTCCCAAAGCGCCCCATGCCCGCAGATGACTTGGG
>BGPT01003598.1:3375-35597 GCA_003297045.1 Symbiodinium sp. clade C Y103 | reverse complement strand
ACTACAGCAGCAACAACCCGCCGGGCCAAAGCTGCAAACTGCTGCGCGTCTGCAAGTCATGCGGCTGTGGCGCCGTTTCTGGCGCCAGAAAACCATCAATTTCTGGTCTCTTGATTTGGGGCCCTGATAGTATNCTGCTGCGCGTCTGCAAGTCATGCGGCTGTGGCGCCGTTTCTGGCGCCAGAAAACCATCAATTTCTGGTCTCTTGATTTGGGGCCCTGATAGTATATATTAGATTCTGGAGGAAAATTCAGCCCACAAAGGGTGGTTGCCACTGACAGGTAATTTTTGGGGTGGTAGTTAAATGTGTTGCAACCAGCCTAAATGCAGGATCAATCTAAAAAATCTAAAAACTACATCTTAAGAGCTTGGGATTTTGTTTATTTTTGTCTTCCATACTTATATACTGCAACAACAACCAAAAACAAAAACAAAAGAAATCATATCATGCATGGATAGTGTGGTAAATTATCAGTCAATCATCTCAAAATAAACATGTAGTATGTGAGCATGCTAACAATTTACTATGTATACAGGTTACACAATTGCAATGGTTACAATTGTATCTTTTTGTGCATCAAAATATCTTAAGAAAAACGCGTTTATGCCTTGAACCTAAAATGCATCTTCAACGTCTTACTGCGTGCTCAAGGCAATTGTCAGCTGCACCATCTGACTTTTACACTGTTGACCTTTCTACGCTATCTAGCTGCTACGCCAACCTGCTTTTTCTCCCACTATTTTTCTTTACAGAAACTAGCTTTGATCAAGAATTGGTTTATGCCTACACGAAACAAGTTGGTAGATGGTATAGAGATATCAAACATACAGACCAGTAGAATTAATATCGACTAATACAATAATATACTGTATCTAGTATCTAATGAGCACCTTCATTTCACCACCAAACTAGTTGGTAGTTGTCTGCTGATAACCAACTCGCTTGCACCCCAGGCGCGCCGCAAGCCCAATTATCCTGTGGTTCTTTAACAGTTTGCCATGGAAGCCATAGCCATGGAAAATGACCCACTTATAGATGATTTATGGTGATTTACCTACTAAAGATGGTGGTCTTCCATGGCTAGGTTATATTATATATTATAAACAGATGGTAAATTTACAAATGTGGCAATAGAAAGTACCCATTTTAGTTCGATGATTTTCCCGGCGAATTAAACCTCCATGGCTAGGCCACTGGGTTTCCAGCCAGCCACGTTGAATGACACCGGAAGGTACAAATCAAAGGGAGATAGAACCATTGCATCAATCAGCTGTGATCTTGCTCATCACTCTCATTAAACAAAAAAATGTTCAAGGACCAATGTTGGAAAGTGGATTGGTGATACCCAACCAATATCCTTTAGCATGAAAAAAAGGAGCCAATTCAAGTCAAAGCACAGCCCCAACTATGAAGATAGCTTGAATGTCTGACAAATATTCTTACGTATTGATATGTGTGTCTGAAAGTTGGGTAAATTAACCCCCACGTACCAATTCAAACAGGAAAACTTACGCTAAAGTATGCTAAAGTGCTAAAACATTGGATTGCGCTGTAGCCTACTTTCAGACAGAGCCGCCAATATGTTCCTTTGGAATTGGTTTCAATTTTAAGGGTGAAGGGCTGTAGCTGATCGATGCATTCACTTGTTGCTGGACTGCACTTATGTCTGCCCCTGCGTCATCAATTTTCCTCCATCCCACAAAATGTCAATGCTTGAGTAGTTCTTTTACTCTGGCACCCAAAATATCTACATGTAAGGATTACTGTACCAGTTTCTTTTCCTGAAATTGATGGCAAAAGTCGTTCCTTTCAAAAACCAAGAATGGCTAAACCAACCACTTTCCAAGTCTTTCTTCTCGGATAGATGAATGTCCATCAAAACGTACAAGGGAGTCCATGCATCATGAATCTCCAATTTGCCGTGCCGAGCAACTGACAACTGAACCATCGCGCCGTGATTTCGAAACTGGGACCAGGATGCTTCTCGATCCAAGTTGTCAAGGGCTTTTCCCATTCCTAGGCCGCGTTGATGTGTGCAAGCTAACGGGGATGAGGGTATCACTATCAGGCCATACGGGAAAATCGATCCCCTGCATATTCTAGCAGGACTATTAAGATATAGACCATAATTTTGGGATACACAACACACAAGTTATATGGTGAACTTCTATGGCTTAAATACGGTTTAATAGTTATATACTGAAAATTTGGTATATTATATACTTGTAATACTAGCTCCCCTTCAATATGTGGCCATCACTCCCCATTTGGGCATGACCAAACCCAGAGGATCCGGTACCCAGTAACCCAACTGATCTGTGTTTACCCATGGCTTCATTTCTCTGAAAATGGGGGTGCCCCCAAAAAATGATGGCTGATCATCATCTTTCCTATTGAAATGGCCCTTCAATGGGCTCAAACTCTGACAGAAAATGCAGCTCGTATGTCCCCCACAACCAATCGCCCATTGATCCTGGATTCTGATTCCAAACAGGTGGTCACCTCGTGCTTATTCTTCGGTACTGTATATGTATTCTAGTTTTGGTGGTTTCCCATCTGATGTTATTTTGCATCTGAAGCTTCTGAATCCGTTTCTCTCATAACACTGGAAAGATTCACCGCTACAAGTAGCACCACCTCTTTCTGAATGTTTTTCCCCCTCAAACTGGAAAAACATATCATATTACAAACAGAACCGGAGGTTTGCGCAGGCACAGAAAAGCGTAAAAAAAACATATTTGAAAGACCTCAAGCAAAAGAGATAAAATGCTGTTGACAAAGTGAGCACGGCATTGCGGCTTGACAAGAGAACTGTACAGCTATTGGGGTTCCTCTGAGGGCTTAAACAGAATTCCAATTTTCTCAAGTTCGTGGAACAAACAACCGTACTTACGGTTTCTTTTCGGGATTAGAGCACATATAGTTTAAAAGCATGTTTTGTTTGTTTACATGAAATGAAAAAACACCCCATGTAACATTTAACCATACTTCATCAGTTTTGATGTTTACTTGCTTTTACCAGGTTGCATTAGATGTTAAATATCCCAACCCGATGGAACAAGTAGCCATGGCATCTTGATGTTCATGTTCACGTTCACGTTCATTTTCATTTTCATTTTCATGTTCATGTTCATGTTCATGTTCATCATCATCATCATCATCATCATCATCGTCATCGTCATCATCATCATCATCACCACCAGCAACATCATCACCATCATCATCACATCACCAGCGTCATCATCATAAACACAGCATCACCAACCATACCCAATCCACTGGCATTTGGACTCATTTTGGGGGGTGAATACCATCTGGTACTTTAACATAGCTATGGAAGTCGTGGCCCACTTGGTTTGATGATATACTATGGTTTACCTATTTGAGTGGTTGTTTTAATCAGTTCGCACACTATTCGTCGTTGCCAAAAGCTAGGCTTTGTGGTTCGACATTATCCAAACTGTTCGTCGTTATTAGTTTGTTATTTTTGTCTTTTGGCATGTCATTCCCCTGTGGTAATCTAACTGTTTGCTATAAAAATCACCATGTTTGACGGGGAAATCAACAAACGAAATAAACATTCTTCAAACAGCAACATTTTAGTTTTTTCCCCAGATTTTTTGATATTTTCCCTGGATTTTCCAACCTTTTCCCAGGTCCCGCTGCGGCCATGTGGCCGTTGAGACCTTCACCATGAGCTGCTGCACTTGCTCTGCCAGACCGCGAGCGCCTTCAGCATCGCGTGCCGAGCGTGCGAACCTCCACGGTGCCGGGATGGTTGATTGGTTGTTAGTTTTTTTTTTAATGGTGAAATACAAGTGAAATTCTGAAATACTAATGAAATTCTAGTTCATGCGTAGTATATAGGTGAAACAAACAATATATACTAACCTGGTTGAAATGGAATATTATTGATTGTTTCCTTAAAGTTCCATTAACATTTACAAATATGAGAGATGTATAAACTAAGGTTCTATGTCAAACATTCCTCTAAGATTATATTTCACTCATGTTCCACTAGGATTAATGGAATATCTTAATATGATTATCTATATTTAATGGAGGAAATCCCACGTGTTATCCCATATTTTGCTTGGGGATGTTCCATCTGTTTGATTTTTTGCGGGCCATCAAATTGAATAGAAATGCGATTGTTCTGGGGATAGTCCATGTATAAATAGGATATGTTTGTGGAACCTGAGAAGATGTTTATAAAAAGAAAACGATAATTGTGGAATAGCTAAATTGGATAGTTCTAGCAAAGTCTTACCCATATTCCAAGGCTGATCATATTCCATGCCAAAATAGCTCCGGAAATTTGGAAAGACATGAACGACCTTTTGTGGTAAATTTTGTTTTTTTCCTCGAACCTCCATGGAGTGCAATTTCAAGTTCTCCTATTTCAAGAACAGCCCTGGAGTTGCAAACCCTTTCTGAAGTACGATGCCCCCCCTGGTATGCGTAGCCATTCCTGAATTTGGGATTTTGAGGCTAGTCCNAAGAACAGCCCTGGAGTTGCAAACCCTTTCTGAAGTACGATGCCCCCCCTGGTATGCGTAGCCATTCCTGAATTTGGGATTTTGAGGCTAGTCCTTTTCAAACTTTCGATCAATTTGGGGTCACAAATCGACTCCATATACCCACAAAGGCACCACATTCCATCCTGCAAGCCCCGCAGCCCACCCAAGGATTTCCAGGNGGGGTCACAAATCGACTCCATATACCCACAAAGGCACCACATTCCATCCTGCAAGCCCCGCAGCCCACCCAAGGATTTCCAGGGACCTCCACAGGCCCACAGTAGCAAAATTTGATGGAATGCGATCGTATGCGAAACTCTTCAAAACGCTGGTAAAAACAACGTTTCACCCATATTCCATATTATCATATCCCAGGGCNATGGAATGCGATCGTATGCGAAACTCTTCAAAACGCTGGTAAAAACAACGTTTCACCCATATTCCATATTATCATATCCCAGGGCTTTTTTGAAAAAAAAAAACGACCTCCTCAGGTCATTTTTTCATTTTTTTTGAAATTTTCTCTATCCGCATGCTTCTGTGCTATGCGGTCCCCTTTGTGGAGTACGATGCCCCGACCCTATGTGTGTGCAATCCTGTGGAGTGCGATGGATTTTCCCCTGGAGTATGACACAGCCCCCCTAGAATGCGATGCCAACCACGTATGTGCGGCCGGGAATCCCCAAAGAGAAGGATTTTGGGATTCTACTGGGATTCTACTGGGAGCCNGTTGATAAAACCCTGGATGGAAAGACACAGGCCCGGAGTACGATCGATTCATTGTATGCGGAGATTTTTTGCGAATGGGTAACCTGGAGCTAGAATAGTGCTTATTTTATTATCGCTGGACTTATCCGGGTTTGTGATGATTCTACTTATTAAATAATTTGAAATAATTTCTTGCGTTGATAAACCAACTTGTATGAGGGAGCATGACCTTGAAACAATTGTTGGCGATTGAGTAGGTTAATTCATTCTTTGCTGCGCGGGTGTGGCTAACAAAAAACAATGCTACCCTAGCATCAAGAAGGCAAGGGTTCGAGAAATTCAAATACAATAACAATATCACCCATGAACATGGGGATACTAAATGAGAATGATGCTGATATCTTGGTAATGAAATCCAACATGGGACATTGTGGGTTTTCCTCTCAATACCTTAGAACTATGCACTGTTGTTGAGCTTGGATGACCATCCAACCTGTAATACCAAAAGGCTTGGTGATGGCCATCAGTTCTGCCAATGTGGAGATCGTAAGGGGGATAACCCAGCAAACCTTAAAAAAATACTTTACTTCGATTCATCCCTACCCACCTGACAATAGCTCCTGACATATCATCTGGAAGTATATATATATATGTATGATATGGCATATACATTCTGACATTCTATTTGACATTCTTTATGGCACTCTATTCTGGGATCAAGTCTGACATTCTACCTGATAGGTAAATTCTGACATTCGTTGTGGCAATCTAACGGGCATCTATTCTGGCATTCCTCATTCTATCTGGCAACTATTCTGACAGTCTTTCTGGCATTCTATCTGGCATCTATTCTGACATTCTTTCTGGCATTCTACCTGGCATCTATTCTGACATTCTATTCTGCTATTCTATCTGGCATCTATTCTGACACTCTTTCTGGCATTTATTCTGACACTCTTCTGGCGTGTGTTAGGGTCCATCCATCTCAACATACGTCTGCAGGTCAGAGTATATGTGGGATTCGGGCCCATGCGTGCCCAGCTGCTTCCAGAACTCGCGATAGGCTTCATGGCGCATGCGTGCCCAGCCACTTCCAAAGTGCGATCTATAGGGTTCGGGTCCGTGCGTGCCCAGCTGCTTCCGGAGTGCGACAGGGTTCGGGTCAATGTGCTCAGGCTGAACTAGAGTTCGCGATGAGCTTCTCTGGCACTTGCTGTGAGCTACGGCTCCGTTAGTGCCCACATTCACGAAAACATGAAAAACGTTTTCCTATCTATATATATATATAATTATATTTATACTATATTAACTCTATTTAACTCTATATAACTCTATATATGTGTCTGTCTCAAAGTCGTGACCGCTTCAATCGATTGTTGATAAAATCATTGTCCTTCTTAAAATAGCTACAACATGCTACAATGGAGTAAGTCCAGCAACATTGGACAAACCCGTGCCAAAACTGGGTATACCTAAATCCTGATACCTACCTGCAAAAGGCAATGTTGGGCATTGGGACTCAAAAACATCTTTTTCAAAATTGCTCTGATGCTCTATCTGCTTTACTTTTCATAGGTCCAAAGGAGACTGGTTTCGAAACTCTTTGCCATTTGGCGCTAGAAATCCAAAATTATGCTTTCCAATACTGGAGGAAAAGAAAGGGATCCTTGAGGATTATCCTGCCGTAGGCCCGGCGCAAAAGGCGGAGTGACCGGCTTGGGGGCTATGGATTGAACTGAAGGTGATTTGGGACTCACTGGTGTGAGTTTCCGTCCATTCAGTTGCCAATTATGTTCTGCCATATCGGGGCAGATCCTCTCGCATGAGGGCACGGGAAACCAGCGAAACCAGCGAAGATGAATTTCCATAGTCTAGGGATGTCTAGGGGTACCCCAAGTATCATTGCTCTTGCGTATTTGGATCTGTTTAGCCTCTTCGCTTCTGCAGGAAGCCATAGGTTCGAGTTTCAAATCTAATTTGGGGGTTCAATTAGGATGCTTCCTCGACTTCTGAAGGATTTCTAGAAATAGGCTTTTCACCATTTTCTTGTATTTCCTCCATGTTCCTTCCCAACAATTCTTGGGTTGCCCGAAAAACATCTAAACCCGCCGCCGGAGGGCAGGAAGATTGGCTCGACAGTGCCAAGTGTATATCCTGCCAGCAAGGCGACATGTACCAAAATCATATAGGCCAATGGATTTTCCTCACTCCAGTCACAAAGAACATCTTTGTGTTTGGTCCATCCGCAACTTACTGATTTTTTCTGAAAAAAATATGAAAACATGTATTTAAGCAGTGAGTGTTGAATGTTTTGTGCAATCACAATGGGAATTGACGGCCCGTGACTGGTATACCATTTGTCATCATGTGAGAAAGAAGTGTTCCGCAAAAGGGGGGCCTGTAGCCTTCTGTTGGCCATGTAAGCAGTGGGTGAAAATCCAAAGCTGAACATGTTGCCAGAATGGTCAAGGGTGCTTGATGCACTAAGACTCCATGCTTAGGGTTGATTGGTACTGGAGTACGGACTGCCCCATGAAACGACGCTACAGTATCATCCCGTTTGGCTAGAATAGAATACATAAACCATTTGCGAAGCTGAAACTAAGTAATTTGGGAATGGTTTCACTGTCTTTAATCAGCAGAGCCTATAGAATGATGTCGCAGGGTTCTCTCTAATTCAGCCGATGATCGAATTTGCTGCAAGACCTGCAACTGTCAAATGCCATCAGAGTGGGAGCTGGCGCCTCAAGCCCACTTTGGGAGTTGATAGTTCAGCTTTTTTCAAGTTCATACCCTAGATGTTAGTTGCCTCAAATCTCAATTTGTATAATGACAATCTGCTTCATGTTCTCACGTAAGACACTAAACTGGGTCCTAACAATAACTTCAGCCAATAAAACAAGCAAACCAAGAAGCATCAAACTACCTAGACTAGACCCTCCAAGTGCCGCCAGAAATTGGGTCAAGGTACCCAGGTACTCAACTTCTGGGTGAAACAGCCCTTGTTGTGGCTACTCGGAGGATCGTTTGGAAACCCTGAAGCAACACGTCCATCGTCCTTCACGCGTCAGCAGGAAGTCCAAGACCAGACGTGCCATGCGGCTGTTGCAATCCTCAAACGGATGGAAGAAGCACACGTCCTGCCATGGCGTTGGACGTTGCTGCGGTCCAAACCATGAGACACTTTTGCGGTTGAACATCTTGGCTCACCAAAATTAGATTCTTGTATACCCTCTGGTAAACGTTTGCATAACTATGGAAAATCATCATGTTTAATGGGAAAATCCACTATAAATGGCCATTTTCAATAGCTATGTTAGTTCACCAGAGGGTAAATGAATCTCATTGTAAATGACAAGTTTTGGAATTGGGTTCACCAAACCAAAAAGCAACGGGTGGGAAAACAACAGATACAGTAAATATACAGAATTATATATCTTGTCACTTGGAAATGCTAGCCAACAAAGTGGACGCCATGTAGCCATGTAGACTGGCCATATTCAACATGCGCCAAATGCCTTGTGGGGTTCCTACCAGCACAGGTTCGATGCTTGATGCGAGGCACTCCCGACATTGCAGCACTTCTACGAACCCCATGAGAGTTGGAAGAGGTGACATAATGTGACCAGTAAACTCAGTATACCTTCCCACAAGTTCACATAGCTATGAAACTGGCCCATTCAGTTTGATGATTTACCCAAAATGAATATGTTCCATACCAGTGGCCATCTTTAAAAACAAAACACATGGAGTAGACAAAAACTGATCTCTTCAGAAGTCTTTGCCAAAACAACATATCTTGATGTTGGAGTCTAGGAAATGGTTGTCTCTCACCCTTTCCTACCAAAATTTGCCAGATGGGGTGTTGCGAGGTTCAGCCCTTTCCAACTGCAGAACAAATAGGGGCTGCTCTTTCCACCATTTCTGATGTTGATCCCTTCTGCAGGTTGAATCCCGCAATTTCTTCGTTGACATCCCTATGGCTTGGTGATTTTCTCATCAAGAAGGGGTTCAAACTTCAGACTAACCAACAACTTGGTGGGCCCCCAACCTACGTGCAGACAAACACTTGTCTAGGCCCCTCTACGGGTAGATTGCCTGGATTCACCTGACGGAATGAATGGTTTCCACTGACTCAATTCACATTTACTAGCGCAGGCTTAATCATGAACCATGAGCCTTTCAAACTGATAATTCTTTGCAACTGAAAATTCCAACTTTCATTCTCATGTGTTGATACATTATAGCTCACACAATCACACAAACATGTCTGACCTGCCAAGAAAATCATTTTTAGCTGGGCATGATCTTCTCCAAGTTCAAATTTCAATTTCACCACTGGTCTCCTCTAACAAACATGACCGCTAATCTTGACGACGTGTTTCAACCCCCAATTCTTGAAGAAACCCGGTCGCACCGCCATTCTTTGTTGCTTACATCACCACGTTGAATGGCACCCACCATCAAACATACGTAAATGTGGACCACCAACCATGGCTGCAGATAGTTTCCTAGGAAACCCATTGACCCATTTGGTTTTACACATCATTTTGTACGTCCCTGAACAAGGCCACCAAGCAGTCCAGGTAGGCCCGTGCTGCGCGGAGGGCCAGTGGCTCACTACTGTTGGCCTGCGGAGCCGTAGAACTTTAGATGATTCAATGTCCAGAGGCGCTATTTTGGCTCAAAAAACGGTGGTTTCATAGGATTTAGTGGGATTTTCATGGGTTATTAAGTGTTATTGAAGTTGATTTCATTCAATTTTGATTTTCTAACATGGTGATTTTTATTGGATCTGGTACCCGAGTTCATCAGCTAAGTTGGTTTGTCAATAGGTAAACACATTATTTTGGTGGGTCTATGTACAGTTAATGCGGGTGCAAATTAAAAACACACGTTTAACATTGGGGGCATCACTTAGTAGCAAAGATGAAAACCTCGAAATGATATGAAATTATGAGGTAAAGCTCCAGTATGTCAAATTGCCCGGCATCAACAAGATCATTGCATTCTGAGGAAATTAACCATAATATCCACCTTCACTATCTGCTGTTGGTGGTGGATGCTCCCGGGTAAGACTCTTCAACTCTATCGTTTTCAAGGACCCTTAGAATTCTGTTCCATCATGTCAATCATGTCTAAGAAAATTCCAGACCCCGCACGGAGCATACCCCTGAAATCCACTTAAAAGCAACTTCCGAGATTCCCAAAAAATGCTTGTTGGTCGAAATTCAAAACCTGACCACAAGTCTCTGTCCCATTTTAACGAAAACCAATGTTCACCATCTGATGATTGGGGTACCCAATGGTTGACCCATATCCAAATCGGCTGTTGGAGGGACGCCGCCCCTCCTGCGCCAAAAGCTTCTTGAATGTGCTCTCCGTGTTGCCTCGTGGCTGTGCGTGCTGTTCCGTCCAATTCGGAATCGCTACGTTGGTTTATAATAGGAAGTGGGTCGGCCTCCTCGTGGATGCTCGGACTATTTCCAACATACTTAGAGTTTTTTTGAAATAACAAAGTTTACATGTCATGAATGTAATTATATATATATATACATATACTAATATATATATTATATATAACATTACATGTAAATAAAACTACATAAATATAATATGAATTTAATCTAGAATGTTTATCCAAGATGTACAGTCCGATTCATGCACTATGTAAAAATACACATGTAAATACAGTGAGCATGTTTGTATGCATTTGCACATGTAGGCATCTATGCATGCACACATGCATGTATGTGCATGTATGCGTGTATATACAAAACAAATACACATGTGTATCTCAAAAATCCCAAGTAACACTAATATATCGTGCGTAGCTTTGTTGGTGGCAAAACCTTCCTTCACATTGATTAAGCTACCGCAACCACTGCATCTATGTTTCTTAAAAGAAATCTATCATGTATTCCTCCGAGTGGGTGTGTGCCAAAACTCTAGACCCGGGAAATCAAACAACTGTGGCCACTTCAGCATGACTGTAGCCTACATTACCCGGGCAAACAACGGATGTGCAAAGACTCTATGACTGGGATTGCCCATGTACAGTATTTTTTTTCCAATTGGATGAGTAGCTGGAACAGGAATCCACACTTACTTAGGGGCGCATCCCCGTTAGGAAGTGGTTCCATATTTTGCCCCACTCATGTACGGAATATCCCGAATTTTATACGGGTTAGAAACAACGTATGAACTGGGATGCACATCCAAGTACGCACTTCAACACCTCCCGGAGCTGGCGAGTCTCTCTGTCAGATGGCGTTGGGAAGGTTGTCCAGTCCAACTCTCAATGGATTGTACTCTTTCTGTGGCTAAGGAAACTAATGCCATTTGGTACTTCAACATGGCCATGGACAATGACAATGGACATGCATAATATTGTTTGCCAATCTATAAATGGGCCATGTTTCCAAAACTAATTTAAATTACCTTTCGCGTTATTTTTTTGAAAACCGATGAACAATAGTTATAATATGTTATAATATATCCCATCAAGCCTATAGTCAAATCCCAGAAGCTCTAGTTCTTTGAAGTACCTGATGCATGTCTAGCCCGTGGCTAAACTGACATAATCCAAATTCTTCAGCCAGGCACCCTTCAGTGGGTACCGTTCTCGCCCGTGCTTGGCGTAGGCGTCGTGAATTCGGAAGATGTCCCTCTGACCCTCGTAGCTATCGAAGTCCAAACCTGCAAAAACTCGTTTCTCCACCAGTTTCTTGTGTGAACCTAGACCCTCCAACTACCCTAAACAAATTCTAAAATTCCAAGCATTATGGGGCGCTTTTTTTTGAAGAGTACTTGGAAGGTCTAAGAACATGTTGTTTTTTGGTGACACTGGACAGATTTGAGCATTCTTAGTGCAAACACTGTGTAAAACCGAGCCTGTTTGTTTTATATGGGTTAAACATGAACAACTTGAAGTCAAGTATATGTGAAAATCCAAATGTTAAAAAAGAGTCCTCAAACAAGTTCTGGGACGAAATGACAGTTTGAAAGAGAAATTGGCCGGGAAAGAAATTCCAAAGTCAACGTCAAGTCAGTGAAATGTTGAAAGCACTTTTGAGCACATGGATGGTTATACGACTTGGGTTTCTGGTGGTTTCAAGAAAAGTTAAGTAAGCCAAATATCGCATAAACTTCCTTAATTTTGGCAGCTAAAGCAACTGTCTAAGCACTTTTAACACCTAGAAGCAGAGGTCTTTTTATTTAGCAATTGTCATGTCCACTGAAAAACCATCTTGTTTGGTGTTGCATCTTAGTTTTGATTGAATACCCTTCGGCAATCAAACATGTCAATGGGAAATCGCCTTCAAGGGAAAGGCTTACTGCCAACAGGTAAATTCATTCAATTAGTTGGATAAAGAGTCTACTGGAAACCATGGACTCGGACAACAAGTAAAGATCCAATTCTGGGATTAGCCTGTATTAAGACTAACATTTCATATAGCCCCATTAAGTCATACTAGATAGGTATATAACCAAATTCAATGAAATGAAAAATTCTGGAAGGACAGAAATGCACAAAAATCGACAGGTGGACCTGGGGTGGGGAGACTTCATTTCCAAGAGAACAGGTACTGTGATATCGCTAACCTGCCAAACAAACAAATGCATTCCTTTTCCAATGCATCAGTGGCTATGTAACTAAGGGGATATACCCCCAATTTCTATGGCTTGATATGGCACAGTAATGTTGACCTCTGATTAGTAAAATACCCCTAAAGAGCAAACCAACGGCCCAAACTGAAGAATAAACTACAAAAAAAAATGAACTTGAATTTTGATCGCCCCTAAATAAAGTTACTGAATATCGACAGAAAGATGTCTGACACTTTGGATGCACCAAAAGGTACAAAATCATGATCATTCGCATATAAAGGTATCACGTCCTAAGCAAGTGTGGGTGGGCAGGCGGGCAAGAGGGTGGATTTCTTGCCAACAGCAAAAAGCAAAAAATGTCAAATCTGCAACTATGTCTTTGATAAAGTATTGCCAGAACTATTTTGAAGATTGAAATCAATCGTATGCATTTTCGAAATTCTGACGTCTCAATTAATAACAAGCCCCTTTGCCTCCCCTGTGGGTGCATGTGGGCACCCTGAATAATTGCCAGCCCCAAATAAAGGTGATCTTTGGGACCTCTGTGAACCTGGAAACCTCGAATAATGCCGTTCCTGAATCGAGCTACCGATTGACTTCATGGATGGGCGAACACCACAAATAATGGTCACCCCTCAATAAATCTACTTCTTGTCTCTCTTTCGGGTTTTCCTGGTGCCCTGTCCTGAATAACAATAAAACCCTTGAATAAAGTTAAGTCTTGTTCCCCGTTATAGATTCAAAACCCTTGAATCTTGAATAATGACAGACCCCCGAATAAATCTACCGCTTGATTGTATGGATGGATGGATGGATAAAGCACCCGCAAATACAGCTACCGATTGATTTTATGGATAAACGAGCACCACAAATAGTGGTCACCCCTCAATCAAGCCATCGCTTGTCCTTCTTTATGTTTTTTTCTCGTACGCGGTCCTGACTAGTGATGACCTTCGAATTAAGCGAATGCTAATTCCCATTAGGGGCTCCAAACTCTTGAACAATGACAGCCCCTCAATAAAATTACCAATTCACTCTTTGGATGGAAGAACACTGACCACTCCTAAACAAAGATACAGATTGACTTTATGGATGGAAGAACACCACAAATAATAGTCCCTGAAACGGCCATTGAATACATGTCTGCAGCAAAACATGTTAATTACGTATAATGTTTGTTGGTTTATGTTCACCCCATCTGGCTAGTTAGATAAATAAATCTGTAGCAACCCCCAAGAAATAGAAACCAACATGTTAATAGGATTTACTTTTTTATCGTTCTTGGGTTACTATCCCATATACCCAACAGTTACAGTTGTTACCAATTGAGCAAGTCCGAACGAACAAGGGCACCACCAAGGGCATCACATGATGCAAATTTACAAGCTCCAAAGGTGGGCCCCGCGTTAGTTTGAAGGTTTTGGTGGATTACAATATAACTAAGCTACCTCAACAAATACAGATGGTTGATTGTTTACAAACCAATTTGTAACTTGGGAAAACATTGCAGGCATGGAAAGGTAAACCATAAAAATGTGAAACAGCCCACCAGTTTTCACACCACCAGGTAGCCGGATCCATCTGGCCACACTTGAGATGCCATTGATGA
This sequence comes from Symbiodinium sp. clade C Y103, assembly GCA_003297045.1. NCBI lineage: Eukaryota > Dinophyceae > Suessiales > Symbiodiniaceae > Cladocopium > Cladocopium sp. clade C. Next base: position 21,147 of record BGPT01003598.1, on the reverse strand, counting down.
GCCTTCTCATTGATGTTTCTTCAAACAAACAAGAGCATATACAATTCTTAGTCGGATGTTACATGTTTCACTCATATTGACCAATATATCACGTTGGTCCATTTTAGGATGTTTACCTATTGAGGTGCCAACATGATGCATCCCATGCTTTCCCTGTGTACATCCCCATTTAATTTGGGGGTGTTTAGGATGGTCCTTCATTTGCACTTGGAGGTGCACTTCCACTTGAAAAATGGATATATGGCCATCATAGGAGTTACGTAGTCACTTATGGTGGTCGAAATCCCATGGTTATACCCATGAATCAGGCCAACTGCACCTCCACTTATCTAAACATCACGGATCGACCGGTGAGCGCGGCCCGCCTCTCATGAAGATCTGTTGCCATTGCTGCAAATTCCGAAACTCCAAGGGCGAACCAGTTCTGGCATCCTGAAGGCTCTTCGCATACAATTAGTATAAATGCAAATCATACCACACAATATGAAAAAAGCAAACGCATAGTATATGTTCAAAGCAATACATTTACACGTGTATGTATACCATTTGTATGTATGTATGTACCAGGATGTCCTAACGGGTGTCCATTAGGCACCCCTTGAGGGGGGTAGCCATTAGGCACCCCTTAATTTTTGAGGTCCCAAACCAACTGTATTCGCACATTTTTTCATGATTTCACCACCTTGCCTCTAGATGTGACTTTTCTCGAAACAATACAAGGAGTCGTGTTGACAGCATGGAAACACTGCCCCAAGAGGTTGTTTTTTTTTGGAAGTGAAGGCGATGAATATGATTCTTCAAATTGTCCTCCAATCCGACCTTTTTGGTCCTGATTCAACTTTCTTCTCTTGTGTCTTCTGTGTTTTTGCCATGATGTCTTTTTTGGAGAAATCACGAAAAACGCGCGTGTCAATGCGTGTCATTTGCGTGTCGTGTCGGTCGGTAGGGGGTGCCTATTAGGCACCCCTTAGCCAAACGGGTGCCTAATAGGCGCCCCTTAGAAACGTGTCGGGTGCTTTTGGGACACCACCTTTGCGTGTCATTTCGTGTCGATTTTGACTAGTTTTGCAAACCTGCCAAAATTCTACCTTGAGACATCCTGCATACAAGTGCGTCTCACAACTTACTTTCGGAGACATGGGAAAAAGAAAGGCTCGGGGCCTTGTCATTACAAGAAAATTTGACATTCGATTTAGACAAAGATTTCCTGGAGAAGCAGAGGGCAAATGTTTCCGGAAACGCCTTGGTTTCCTGCGGGACCATTGTCAAAAAGATTCCTTGGGTTTGGGCTTGGAAGTCATGTTTTTCTGGTGTGCCAATCTCCATAAACGCTAAGGGGTGTCTAATAGGCACCCCTTAAGAATCTCAACTTTTGGGATGCCATTAGGCACCCCTTTGAACGTGCTGGTATATATATATATATATATACTTTCTTATTTGTGTATGAAATTGTAAAAAATAACATACTATGTCTCTTTACAAGGAAAGATAAGTATACAACGACCATGATGAATGTATGACAGGAACAGCGTTGTATTTTGAAACATATTAAATGTGTATAGCCCAATATTATATACTGTATGTAAACGAATTTGTATATACAGCCTTTAGGTACAACATCTACCAAATGCAACCCTGGCAATGTGGAACATCTCGTGTATACCAAGCGAATCCCATTTTTCATGCACCCAGGAAAGAAACATAAAGAAACATGTGAGATTGCATCAGGGTTCCAACTGTCCCGTGAGACAGCAGCAGGAATTGAAATCACCCAGAAGTGAGAACAGTTCGCAGAAAATGCGACCTTCCATTGCTGGGAAAAGGAGGGCCTGTCTGGTCTACCAGGTAAACTTTTCTATTATCCATGTACAATCATTTCATCATCTACCTCTTGGTTGTAAATCCGGCATGAACCCTCTATTCATCAACCCTCCATAAGGAAAAGTACATCTTTGGGGTTCTGCCTTTTGATTTGCAAAAGCATGGGGGAAGGGACTTCTCTACAGTTATGCCATATTCAACCTTGACGATCGACAACAACGCTATGTGCACGCCCAATCCATTGTTGTCACAAATGGATGTGCTGACAGTATCTGCAGTCTGTGCTGGCTACCAAAAATTCGCTACTGGAATAAACCCCAGAACATGAGTTTAAACTGAGAAACCACTGCCCTTTTCAATTCTGTTCCAGTACCTGCATCGCTGAGTCTACGGCGTTGTACTCCCCCCGAAAAAAGTCATAAAAAGCATACGAAACTAATATGTTCCAACGAATCTGAAAAACCAACTGCCAAACAAGGGCAAACAGAAACATTTCAAACAGTGTTGCAAAAGGTTGGTCGCAGGCCTAGCAAACAGAACAAAAACAATGAAGTAGAGCAAGTATAAACTATCCTCCGTTTCAAAGACACTACTTGGTGCTATCCCACAGTGTTCATTGGTTTGTGGCGCACCAATGATACATACCCGGATGGTGTTCCAAACAAGCAACACATACGCATCAACTGGTGGTTATTGTGGCAAACACTAGGAATGAACAAGTTACCATGACTTCAAACGAACAAGCCAGCAATGTTGTGCCTCCTCAAGTTAGAAGCTTGTGTATAGACCCCATTTACTATAGTTATACATCAACAATGAACCTGTGTTGTGGTAGTTGTCAACCAGCTTATGTCACTATGGGACACTACCTTGTGATGTACATATGTCAACAATATATGGAACACAAACTTGCTCCAGCCAGCCTCCACCCTAACACTCCGCCCCAAACATCCAGACTTACTTGTGGACTGCCCACTATATCGGTAGTCCCGCCTAATTCTGGTTGTCTATCACCACAACATTATTGCCAAGAAGCGCATAGTTTTCATGGAGCCTATCTTTGATGGTGTAAACCTGTATACTGGTTCATTTTGCCCAACGGCCATCCACAGCCGTTTCAGGCACAAGCAACCAGGTTTGTATGAATTTTCACAATATGACCACCACATGTTTGTATGAATTTTCGGGCAACAGCAACATATGTGTAGTATACAAACACTTATTCACATGGTTTTTGTGTCCCACGCACCCCATCCCGATCTTTGTTTGCTGCCACAACTCTGATGGTTAAATTTCGGTTACCCTCTGGTAAACTAACATAGCTAGTGAAAATGGTCATTTATAGTGGATATTCCCATTGAAAATGGTGATTTTCCATAGCTATGTTAGTTTACCAGCATGATCCTGCTGCTGAAAAATCACCTGAAAAACCCTCGGTCGAAAATCGGCGCAAGCCACCCCTCTTGTTGGTGCCCATTGCCAATTCATGACCCATAGCCTCCCCATGAAACCAAAAGAAAGAGCTTGGTCCTTGCGACACTGGTGCAGTGCATAGCGGAGATTGACCTTGAAAAAGACGGAAACTCACAGGGAGAAAGGGGTGGTTGTGGGATTGCTAACTGGTCTGTAACCTATCGAACTGGTTTAAGAAATTGGCTATAGTATGCTATAGTTAGTTCATACTGGATATGGTTTTTACTCTTTAACTGGTTGTATCATGTCCCATTCATATCCACTGAACAAGGGATATCGCCCAGGTAACATCCAGTTCGATGAAGTCCAAAGCTAATCAAGGTAAACGACTTTGACTACCAATGGCAGCGCAAATAATCAGAAGCTATAAATAAACAAAATCGAACAGTTAGACAAAAGATATAACTATCACACACTTTCACTTTACAACTAACACTTGGAGACATTTGGATTTATGTTCACGGTGAAAGGTTCAACCTCAAAAGCCTTCAAAGCAAGCAACAAAAATCAAAAAACGTAGATATTGAGCAATGTCAAATCGTTGTATTTTTGGATGCCCACTTGTGCCTGCGAAGGAAATGAACATGGTCCCTGAAAAGTTGTCCTTTGGAGTCTTGACGTGCTCTTGTGCCACTTCGGAGGTACTGAACATTATATTTATGTATGCATACTGGTTAAGGGTCATCAAGAGATCCAAGGATACATTTCGTGGCTCCACAGCTTCACTGGGTTTGGCACGCCCGGTGGTTTTCTGCTTTCTTGGCTGGCTTAGTTACCTCTGATGCCTTCGTGGTTCCTCCTTTACGTTTTTATTTCCTTTTAACCAAACACGCGTGAAACATAGCCAAAGGCAACCATTGCAGTTCGAGACAAATATGGATGCGGTCTTATATCTCCAAAAAATATCTCAATCAATACATATTTCCATAATCTGTTTCCCACATAGAAACAAATCCTATGCCATTCTATCATCCAATAATTTTCCCCAAGCATTGAGAACAATTAAGCAAGCCCCTGTTGAGATTTATTATTAATCGCTTTCCCTACGTCCCTACGTGTGAGTCTGTCTGCAAATAGGTACCCCAAAAGCCAGTGTTGTATCATCATTTTCCCTATTATACATGGCCATTTTGGGGGCTATAAATGCTGTGGTGGCAATCTGCCAGCATGTGGTAATCATGGAAACGCATCCGCCTATTAATTTGGAAACTCCTTGGCATGGATCCTTCCCCATACACACCATATACTTACGCTGTTGGTGACTACGTGCGCGTTTTCCCATTTTGTGAATGCCATACAGGGATCCCAGGTAGTCACCCCAACATTGTGCCGGGGATGCCCGGCCCCATGGAACTCCGCACCCCATCCATCCCGAAAAGTCACCCCAAAAGTTACGCAACACAAAAGTGGACAAAATCAATTCCCAATTTTGACAAATCCGAATATTTTCATTGCAGGGAAAAGTCACCCCATCGAATCTCCGCAACACTCCAAGTGAATCGATACTGTCATGGAATGTATCGCAGCAATCGGAAACACAATGGAACTGATGCTTTCAAAGTACCCTAATCATACAAAAGCATCCTTCTTAAATGCTATCACACAAGTAAACTCAATGCAGGGCGACTTTCCGTATTAGACTTCTGCAGCTAACTCTGGTACTTACCCTTGAACGGGGCGACTACCCGATCTGGGTGTACCTACTGAAATGCCAATAGGAATCTGTCCCGAAATGCGGTGTACTGTGTGCCCCAAGGTTGCCATACATGTAAATACACCCTCTGAAACTTTTGCCCATAAAAACATAATTGAAATTTCATTCATGGTGGATTTTCAAGTGCCAGGATTAAATACTGGAGGGTACACAAACCATCATTTACAGTAACGTGATCGTGACGTCGTTCTGGTTTACATATGTGCCTCGGCTAAAACATGCAGGTTTCATCCAACCATGATCGGAATCCTTTAAAAAGGCAACGTTCCGTATGAAAATGGCGGTATGATCATCCCCCAAGTACATTGAAGCCACCCGAAGAGTCCGGCCATTTAAAGGGATAGTTAACTACCCCAATCGACCTGCCATGAGTTCCCGATTGATACCAGACATCAGTAAGCCAATTACATCATCCATGTGTAATCCCATCGCCCTAAAATGAAACAGTCCCCTTGTGCCAAAAAATTATGCTTTGATCCCCTACCGAAAACCCATGGGTTTCTGGGGGATGCCCAGCAACGGCAGATCAAAGGCCAGCTGGACTAATGGAGTATCCACAGTGATATATATATATATACAGTATATGTAAATGTGTATATATATATATATATAAATATGAGATAATAGCAGAGATTTAAAAAAAATCTACTAATTGCCAAGTTGGATCTTCCAAAAAAATCCTCCTGTTCGTTAAACATGGCAATTGAAAATCCACTGCCTGTTAAGTTGCTAAGTTGTTAGCTGCAGGGCCCAACATGTGTTTTGACACAGTGCCCGAGGGTCTAGGATGCAACAAGTGTTTTCAAACTTGCCGACTANGCGCCCTTTTTTCCTACTTGTGCCACCCCTGGAGATTTGTCAGCAACAATTTCTCCGCCGATTTTCATTGAGTTTTAAAATTTCATCAAGTTTTTAGCAAGGTTGTGACATTTCATCAGGTTCTCACCGGGTTGTGAAATTTCACAAAGTGTTTTCATCAAGGTTGCAACAGGTTTTCACTAGGTTTTTTCAACAAGTTTTCACCAGGTTTCACGAGGTTTTCACCAAGTTTTCACCAGGTTTTCACCAAGTTTTCACCAGGTTTTCACCGAGTTGTCACCAGGTTTTCACCGAGTTCTCAGCAGGTTTTCACCAGGTTTTCACCAAGTTTTCACCAGGTTTCACCAGGTTTTCACCGAGTTGTCACCAGGTTTTCACCGAGTTCTAACCAGGTTTTCACCGAGTTTTCACCAGGTTTTCACCAGGTTTTCACTGAGTTTGCACCAGGTTTTCACCAAGTTTTCACCAAGTTTTCACCAGGTTTTCACCAGGTTTTTACCAGGTTTTCACCGAGTTTTCACCAGGTTTTCACCGGGTTTTCACCAGGTTTTCACCGAGTTTTCACATTGTCACCAGGTTCACCAAGCTTTGAAAATTCGCCAGATTTTCACCAGGTTTTCACCAAGTTTTGAAAATTCACCAGATTTTGACCAAGTTTTGAACACNTTGTCACCAGGTTCACCAAGCTTTGAAAATTCGCCAGATTTTCACCAGGTTTTCACCAAGTTTTGAAAATTCACCAGATTTTGACCAAGTTTTGAACACTCACTAGGTTTTCACCAGGTTTTGGAAATGTCAACAAGTTTTCACCAGGTTTGGAAATTTCACCAGGTTTTCACCAGGCTTGGAAATTTCGCCAGGTTTTGACCCGGTGCCTATCTCCAAAGTTCATCGGATGTTCGTGAGTTATTTTACAGTCAGCCCGGTGTTCATTAAAATATGAGTTTTGAAATGTCACCAGGTTTGCGCAAGGGGCGAAAAGACCAAGCGAGCATCAAAAANTGAGTTATTTTACAGTCAGCCCGGTGTTCATTAAAATATGAGTTTTGAAATGTCACCAGGTTTGCGCAAGGGGCGAAAAGACCAAGCGAGCATCAAAAAGGATAACATGTGAACTGGATGTGCTTCTAAAACTTTATATCATATCAATATCCAATCCAATCCCATTGAGATGCTTATATACGTATACTTAATTACACTGNTTTTCATATCCAACCAAAAAATACTTAATTTACTATACAATGCTGTGTTATTGTACGGTGGTACTTCCTGATGCCACATGGTATTTACAAATCATATTGAGGTCGATAAAATCAGCTGCCTTCAGTGGCATGTATCCAGCATTGAACTAAACATGCAGCTGAGGGATATCTTAAACCATTTTAAACCCACTGCAGAGGCTGCAGCATCAACAAGTGTTTTTGTTCACCTGATTTTGGGCCAAAACACTTATATGTGTTTTACGACTCTCGGAGCACTCCCAAAACACTTCTTTGGTTTTGATATACCGTCTTGGTCTGGACAACCCCAATTTAGCAACTTAACACCACTGCCTATCAATATATAAAGGTCTCACTTGGAAAATCAAACTATAAATGGAAGGTAAACCAAAAAATAACGTAATCTCCAGGGCGAGCAGCAGCGCGTCTGCTGTCCCTGGCTGCATCCACTGAGTCGATAAAACGCAAGTGGCTGTCCTGTCGAGGTGACCGGATGACCGGGGTGACCTTCTAAGATTTTGTGACCCGACGTCAATCCGGTCAAACTCGCATTGTCGCATTGGATAATAATATTGGGATTTATTGGGATTTGGTGGGATCTTCTATTTATAGATGATTTACCCTCTGGTAATCAAGCGTGACAACCAAAAATTACTCTATTTGGTTCGATGATTTTCCCAGCTAAAAACTTCCACTAATAGGGGATTTTGGAATTGCCATGTTTGACTACCAGAAGGCATTCAAATTTCCAATATGTTTTAGACGTTGGTTCGATCTTGGTCACATGCCATTCTTGTTGGGTATATCCCATGGCGATTCAATTATTGGATGATGAAGATGAATCTATTTCTGTTAGTGCAGGAACTGCTAAATATGGTTGAACTACGGTGGTGAATATTGAATAAATTTCCATGTGGTTGGTTAATGGTGGGGTTCCCACTCTGCCCCGCAAAAATCCCCAATGCAAAAAGGGTGGAACAACCCCCTATAATCATCAACAAACGGTTTTTTCTGAAACTGCTCAACTGTTCCCATGTGGTGCCCCCCTTGAATATTAACATATTATAACTTGTTTTGGTCACAGTCCACATTGTGCTTGGTTGAATCACAATTTCTGATGGATACATTCCCACTGGGAGCCACCTTTTGAACCACAAATTGGTCCCATTCGCCCCGTTGTCTCAGCTGACCTCCCCCATGGTGCTTGCCGCCAGCGTCACCGGCGCTGGGGCCACCATGCTTGCCCGTGCGACGAGCCAATCCGCTGTGGAATCCACCTGGTGGGATGCGAATCGTACCCGAACAGGTAGTGACCAAGTTCGTTCACCTTTGTTAATCTTAGAAACATTCATATCACATATATATATATATACGTATATATATTATATTATATTATATATATATATTATATATATATACACGTGTGTGTACATATATGGCCCACTAGCACTGACTTGAATGAATGATGCATCGTAATCCCACATCCGCTCACTGTAAAAAGGAGCCATTCGGCCATGTACAAGTCACTGAGATCCGTCAGGGCAAAAAAGGGAATGTTGAGATTTCTTTCTGAACATCACAATGTCATGGTTTCAACAACAAACAAAAACCACCAATATGATAATTTGTTTTTTTTGCATTGGAAATACCATAGCCACAAATTGTCATGCTTGTCTCTGAAAACTCAATCTCACCTATACAGATTCGTCATTTTGGAGGGGGGGCAAGTGTTGAAAAATATTCAGACAAACATCACGCAGGCCTGTTGGAACTGTGCCTTGAACTTGGGAGCCACCTCGACTGCGTGCAGAAAGACTTGGGGCCAAGAATAGAGCATCTTGAAGGTACGGGACCCGGGAATGGTATCACCCAAATTGTCACCGGAAAACATTCCCTACATCACATATAAAAGTATCATAGTGTATCATTTCACATGGTCATCTGGTTGTTACTTAGCCACTTAGATCGCGTAGTAAATGGGATGTGCATCAGTCCTCGGGGGCATGACTGGCACCTTAAAGTGAGGTTCAACCGATCAGATGATGACAACCGATTGGATTCCTGGGATCCTTTTTGGACCAACCCAATTTGGGGCACGAAGAGCCACATCAACCGGGGTAAACGAGTATCATAATTCATTCACTGACCTGAAACAAAGCTATTTCGGATAGTTACCCGTTCGAACCATTGTTCCAGTGAGGTCACGGTGAAGTCATTCCGATTTACCCAGATCAATGGCGGGTCATTTTGAATAATGTGGCAAAGCACAAAGTATAACCGTATAACCCCAATTTGGGCAGAAAATGGATGGCGTTTTACCATCTCCAATCCAAGTGGTTTTCCGGCAACCAAACGCGGCTGGCTGGAAAATCCCCACGCTAAATGGAGGTTTATAGCTGGGAAAATAATCTATGCATGGGTGGGTTTCAGTGCCACGTTTGATAATTGAATGGTAATGTTGACGTCCACATGCCTGAGCCAAACCCATTAGTTTTACCGGCCAGGGTTGGACATGTAGTTACGATTGGGTCAAGGGGTCTGGACATGGGAGAAGTTTCTGAGAGCAAAAGCAACAAAGCATCACGTAGTAGTGGCAGCAAACCAAAGACAAACTCAAGAGTATAAACCAAAAGGACATCAGGAGCCATCTGTACCAGTGGATATCAACATCCCTTACTTTCTTGATCTCCCCACGTTTGCCGGTGCCTTCGAGGCAACGGTTGCAGCTGCACTTGGTGGGCATGAGAAGCCTCGGCACAACCAGCGACCGAGTGAGCATCTTAACTTGCAAGTAGTAGCAACCGAGGACGAACATCCGGTTTAGGAAACTAACATATAGCTATTGAAAATGGCTATTTATAGTGGATTTTCCCATTAAAATTGTGAGTTTCCATAGTTATGTTAGTTTACCAGAGGGTATATATGTATATATGCATATATGGCTATAGTGACCACCGAGTGACTATGAAATCCTCGAATCGCATTGGTGACCGTTTCCAGCAGATTGGTGTGGGTCTCTTCCAAACCTGCCAGGCTGCGTGAAAGGGTCGCCTTCGTGACAAAGATTGGATAGTTACAGGAAGGGGCCCCAAAACAATAGGTAAGTTGGTATTAGTTGGTCTTCAAGAAGGCTACGTTGGGGTTTTAGGGGATATATATACATCTGTAGTTAGAGGGGCTTATAAAACAAGTTATAACTGACGGGGCCGCCTCCTGCAGCAATGGATACACATTTGGTGTTGCCCAAAAAAAAACTTTGGGGATTCTACCATTTGCAATGGGGATGTGCACTATATAGCGGGGATAGAACTAACGATATGGCCATGTATGGGTTCAAACAAGAATGTAGAATAGGGGATTAAGCCCCCTTTATGGCCATCTAAATGATCAGGCAAACCCATCACAAACCCATGAACACATCCATCTACATCCATTTTATGAAACACTATACGGGTCTGCCAGTCTTGGATTTTTTATGAATGAGTTACTGCAAACTCTGTTACTTGGCAGGGCTAGTTTCCCCATTTTACCCTCCGGTGTCATCAAATTGACTAGCTGGAAAACTCCCCAGAAAATGGATGATTTTCTCCTTAAAAATCGAGATCCCATTGGAAGCAAAATTGGCAACTTGTTTGAAAGGCAATTTTCGCTGCTTATGCATGTAGACGCCTGCAAGGCAAAAGAGATTGGTCTAAAACAAAAATAACAAAATTTGGGGATGTTGACCCGCCTTGACCTAAAACACGATGAACATGTTCTATTTGACCAAATATCAAAATGTGGGTTTAGTAATTAAAAACAACGATAAGTGGAAAAACAATGCGGACAATTCTATTGATTGGTTGGTTCGATTCCCAACTTAAAAATGGTTGCTGTCTTTGCTCATGATCTTTGTGCTGGTGTTTTTGTCACATTCCTTTCTCCAGCTAGACAACACGATGATATGGCACAAGTCGCCGAAAAAAAGAAAAAAAACAAGCTCAATATAGGCTGTACATCCACTCAGCATACCAAATGAGGTGTGCTCTTGTGGTCTTTGCTGCTCATGCATTCCAGTTCGCACGTTTGTTTACCCAGCCCATATCTAGATAGATAGATAGATAGATAGATAGATAGATACATAGATACATAGATACATAGATACATAGATACATAGATACATATGTAGGTATAGGTAGATAGATAGATTTAGATAAATAGTGAGATAGATAGATTCACATAGATAGATATTGATCGATAGATAGATAGATGGATAGAAAGATAGATAGACAGCCAATACATATACGACATATAATATATAATTGCAAATGTTATGTATAGACTGCTGGGAAGGCCCCGCATAAACTGCGGTACAGTATCTTGATCACCCAACTATAGCAAGCAAATCTAAATAGTCCAGGAATATCCCGGTAACTGCTACCGTGAAATCCGGCCGAGAAACCGGTGGAACTCAAATACCATGAGACGAGGTCTGAGAAAGACAACTGCCACATCCTTACTTCCCCGCAGTTTGCAAATTGCCACGCACAAAGAAAAATGGACAATATGTTGTCGGTTCTGAAGGTGGGCAACTTGACCCACTTTCCGGGATTTGGCGCAGTGTCCGCGTTTTTCTGTGGTCGAACATCTAAAACTCCGGTTTTTGGTAGAGTCACTTTTTCTTCAGAATCGGATCTTGCATGAGCAAACAGGTTGATTTGATGCTTTTCATAACTCTCCAACAGATTGAACCGCGCTTTACACTAAAAAATCAATAAACATCTTGACATGAAAAGCAGTAGAACCGTACTACATCTCACAGTTTTCAACTCGCCGAGCCACACGTATCCCACATGCCATGTCGCCTCTGTGATAAATGATGGACAGTGGCGCAGCAATGCAGCCTAAGCAGCAGCAGAGTGCTTGCTGGACAGTAATTCATCAACATTATATCGCCTTCCGATTCACTTATATGATGGTTAACCAACTCCCAATGATGGGGTAACTGACATGGTTTCGCAGCCACTACTCGGTTCCCGTCCTCTCATTGGTCATGTGCTTTTGTGCTCTGGTCACTCTTTGAAATCGATGTTTCGTCACAGCGCCAACTGACTTCTGAAAAAAATCATGCAAATCAGGGTTTCAAAATTAAGGACGAAACTATTTCGTTTTGCAGTAGCAATCCTTTTTTTTTCAAGACTGAACACTTTGATCACCTATAGTTCGCACATGTTCGCACACTGCTTTGCACGTTATTGCCCCACGTTATTGCCAGGACGTTATTGCCCCAACCCCACCCTACCCCACCTAAAGCTTTCAACGTAACTAGATCAACATGTGTGACGTAGCATGAAGTTGATGTGGAAGAAAAAGGGAATTGGGGAGTGACGTAGCATAAAGTTGATGTAGAAGGGCCAGGACGTTATTGCCCCACCCCCACCCCCCCACCCTACCCCACCTAAAGCTTTTGACGTAACTAGATCAACATGTGTGACGTAGCATGAAATTGATGTGGAAGATGAAGGGAATGGGGAGTGCTGTAACATGAAGTTGATGTGGAGAGTGAGGTGGTGGCATAGACAGAAATTGAAAAAGATGCGTTTCGTGCCACGGCCGCTGAAGGGCCGGCTTCCCACTGCTCATATGTGCCATGGTCAACACATATGTGGTAATCAACCCCACAAGGAATCCTAACATAATAGTAATGGGTATAAGAATCCCTATACGAGCAGTACTATAACGGATTGATGGCCATCCCATATCCAACCAAACTGGGCAATCGACCTAACTTTTGACGGAATTCGGTGCGAGCGTTCGCGTTACCAAGCCCCTTCCCAGTTGGGGGGTGCCTAGCAAATGGCACAGGTGGCCACAGACACAGTTGACAAGCATCTAATTAACCGCCAGCGTGAGCCAAGTCACGGGCACGACGCTTGTAGTGGTTTACTACAATCCTTTGCCATGTTTTATGGCGATCTACCATGGACAACTCAAGAAGCGGACCAACATCAAATTTACAAGGATCACACACAAGCAACATGGGAAGATGACAAGTTCGAGCGCCATCCAAACGACACAAGTATTTGGTTGCTTCGGAGGTCAATGACTCATTGGGCGGCATTGGGCGACACGGGAGACCTGCAAATGTACCCCTGAATCCATACCGCCGAAGAGAAGAGTTGGTCTTTTTGGTGAAGTTTGGTATGATGGGAATATCTGTGATAGTACGGATTGCCAGAATCATTTGAGAAAAGCCGAAGTAAATTCGAGCAACGGAACGAGAAGATGCCGGCTGAAGAAAGACCTTCTGCCGAAGCATAATCCCAGAAAATGGATTGATCTTTTTGTCCACCCGCCTTAACAGGGGGATATTTTTTGGAATACAGGATGAAACTGAACATCAACTCAAGCCACGAAATGCCCCAATCATCAACACGGTCATATGATTCATCCAAGTTTGGCGGCCAATGCAACATTGACAACCATTGTACCACCGACCATGCAAAGTTGGCCCCCTGCAAAATGCCATGGAGACACGACTGATCAATCTGATCAAGAACAAAGCAAGGGGAGTAACCCATAGGAGCAAAATTGCGAAGAAAGTTGAGAGCATCACTACCCATCAAATCCGTTGGCATAAGACCCTGCACCACCGGCTGGGGATTAGGGTTCTGCGGAGGGCAGGATGACTGAACCGCTTTGAGCAACTCGTCACGGCAAATGTTGAGCTCCACAAGGTAAGTCAGCACCGACTTCAAGCGAGAGAACTCATCGACATGAAACTGAGCAATTTCAGCAAACAAATCTAAAAACTGTTTTGGAATGCGTTTCAATGTAACCGTAGCCACAAAGTCAGCACAGTGGTTCCCATACAACGCCCAAAAAAACCTCCCAGTCCTTCGCATCAGACAGAGACCGATGGGATTTAATCTTTTTGACTGTCATACGTGACACCCAGTGACTTTTGATCTCAAGGATGATGTCACGATTACGGCATTTGTGTGACGGGAAACATTCAATACCATGGCGTATGGCCCAATCCACAAAGCAAATATATGTTGCATCAGTGACAAGGTCAAGCTGGATGGATTCGTCCAATGAGGCTGCAACTTTAGTGGCATGAAGAAATGCCAATTAATTCCCCCGAAGAAGACGATTGATGACCAAAAACTAAACCTGCCCCGAGCACCTGAAACAAAGGACACAACTTGTTTGAACCCAAGTGGGAGGCCATCAACTGAATGTCAGGGATCGAAACATTCGTAGTGTCAACAACGACAGCCCAACTGGAAATTCGAGCACATGGGTCTGCAGGAAAAAGTGCACCACCATCAGTGTAGAATGTCACCGCAGTCTCAGGTTGAACCACTTCGCATTCCATTCTTACCGGAATGGTAGCCACAAAGGCATGTTGGAGAAGTTGATCTGGATGTGCTCGCGCCAGCGGAATGAAATTCCATTCAGGTCGGTGATCCACAAGGACATCAACTGCCTCAGCGTGTTTGTCTCTTATCTGCTTGAGGTTGGCACAATGCAAGGTTCGATGACTCCGCGAGTCTTCTTCACCGCATAAAGGACAAAGTGGCGAGGTTTCGGCATCCCACCTGCTTTGAATGCCTGCCGTTTGAAATCCACCAATCATATTCCTGACAAGGATAGCCTGCTCAGTGGAGTTAAAACTTCGGAAAACCTTGGCAGTAAGAGAAGGATGTGGCATAAACTCGCCAACGCCCTTTGTGGTCATGTTTGCCACCAGGAAATGTGGCCATGCCTTCTTCATAGTTGACACAATAGTTGGTGCTGGGTCGTGAAGAACATTGACTCGAAAGAAATCAGGTCCCACCAATGTTCCATCTCCCTGAATTTCCCAACCAATGCATTGCAAATAGCGACTCCAGGACGAGGCAGGTCCATAAGGGCGAGTACCTTTGAATTTTGAAGCACATGTCACAATTTCACACGCTTTTTGAAAGTCAAACGAGGCGATACGACGAATGGATCGAACAGCACACAGAATGACGTAAAGAAGCGGATCAACCAAGGTGCTGGACAAAGAGAAGCAAGCCAGAAATGGTGATGCAAATTTGCAAGGCCCCAAGAAGGCAAACACAACAGCTGCACGCAAAGTCGTGAAATGGGTCATGCCAACTAAGGAAGTGTCCGCGGAATAGAGAGCCATCGGCCACACTGATGTTTGAATCATATGTGCCTTGGTTTGCACATCAATGGGCAAGGATCTCAAACGCTTAGTCCTCCGTTCAGCTTCGAGAATTTTGTCTTTGACATTGCCCAGTCTAATGGACCCATTAAAGTTGAAACGCTCACCAAGATCTTTAACATGGGACTCAGCATGCACCGGCGTCAAGCCATCAGGGAACACGAATCTCTGAATTCACGAGTGATCCCCCAGTGCCATGACTTGAGAAATCTATTTCAAGCTTCAGGCTAGCTGCAAACCTTAAAACAGACATGAAGGCCAGGCGGTGTTCAGCCCACGAAAAGGTTACCCACCCCCAGTTATCCGCATAGCCATGTGGTTGGATGGCATCATTGGCAATGGTATAATAAAAGGGAGTAGCCAAACCAAGCATCGCCATCACTGACAAACAATCTCCTTCCGGTGCACCGGTCGTGGATGACAAAGGCTGCCCACAGATTCCAGCAAGGTGTGGGAATCTTTGCATGTTGGCCAGAGATTGAATCCACATTTTAGATACCCAGTCAGGGACACCCAATTTAGTCCAGATGAGCGTAATGGGCAGCCGTGGAAACGTATTAAACGCCTTTTTTTTAAATCGAGGGAAAAACCCCCGAGTTGAGCACGATTCTGCATTGCCAGCTCAATACGGAATTTCAACAGCCATGCTAGGTCTTTAACCCCCCTCATGGGGAGACCCCCGGAGATCATTGTTGGAAGGCTTTGGCTCCAGACACGCACAATCTGGCGAAAGACAACTTTACCAAGCAACCTATAGACCGCACCAAGGACCGTTATAGGTCGGATGTGGTGAAGATTTTCCGGTTGCGGAATCTTCGCAAGCAAGGTCGTTTTAGCAGCCATCAAGGCAGATGACAATCCGAATTGAGCGCCTTTAGCAAGAATAGCAGCCAAGTCAGCAACACACACACGTGGTATAGGAGTTTGAACTCTTCATACCTCCAACCGTCAACACCATGAGCCTTTCCTCTTTTGAGTGTTGCAATAGCTGACATCCATTGGTCGATATCCAACAAGTCAACGGGAATAGTGGACAACTGTGGAACACCTTGCTGCAGAACACCGCAGCATTGGTGATGAATGTGAGAGGCGTCAGGACAGACACCCAGAGGCTGCTGGAAGAGCTACCACAAGCTCAAAGCCGACAGCCAAGTTCAAATGCAGAACCGAATGAGGAGTCCTGAGAATTTCCACCAACGTAGCAGGACTTCGAGAAGATCTCATTGCTTAACTTGGAGATCGGGTGGTGATCGAAGATCACCAGGAACAACAAAAAGAGGAAGAAGAGGAGTGTGGTCATGATCCAGAGGAAAGAGGATCAGACTGGCACATGGGATCTGATAACTCCTCGGAAGAGTCCCGATTCCAGTAGACATTCCAGAATTCATTAAAGGCGCTTTGAATTTCTTGCGTTGTCATAGCGATATTCTTCTGTGTCAAAATACCCGTACAGGGCAGACCACCTGTTTCGGATTGAAAGAAGATCTTGTCATTGGACTGGGAAACCAACTGGATGGTATGATCACCAAACATGGCGTCTTTACCCATCACAAAACTCTTCACCGTTGTTAATTTCAAGGCTTGAGAACCCTTGGTTGCACGCACCAGGGTGGCCTTGGAAGAGATTTCATAAGGAACTTCACAAAGTGGAGGTGATGATGACCCCTTCACAATCTTATAAGTCAAGCTCGAGAAACCATCTTCTTGATCGACTCTCAGTCGGTGTCGAAAATGCTGGTAACGAGATGTAGCCTCTTGAGAACACACAAGTTTGGCATACATCTCAGTAATATCAACAAACAAATCAAGCGAAGCATGATCAGGTATAGAGGCCGGCACAAAAGGGACATCTTCGAACGAAAGCAACCAAGCCGACCAACGACTCCCAAAACCACGGGCATGCCAAATGACAAACCACTCACGCTTGAGCTGCTTCAACATTTCCCAAGAGTTGCTCGCATCAGTCGTAGCAGAAAAAACCTTCAACGAACGACGGAATGATTTGAGGCGACGCACCTGCTTGACCACCTGTTTCGATTTTGCAGAAAAAACCTCATAGTCAGGATTGAATGATCCGGTTGGATCATGTTTGACAGTTCCATGGGAATGTCTTTTATGGATCTTCGAGGAGGAGCATCGACCTCTGTATTTAGCAGGAAGATGACACAGCGGATATCGGAACGGATCATTGGCATGCGCGACCGACAATGCTAAGTCAACCGAGTTTTCCACTGCTTGTGACCATGAAAGAAGAGCCAACTCAGTCGTTTCCGAATCATGAATAGACTCAACATCATGCAACTTGCCAACAAAGTGATCTTGATAACATGTCTCAATTAACTCACTTGAAGGTGCAATGGCCGCCCACGAACACGGAATGGACCACTTGCAAGTTTCTAAAACAGCCTTTTGAAAATCCAACTCAATGAAGCGTGTTAGAGGGCGTCCTCCAGTCAATGTACACGGAGCACGCGGACCCTACTAAGGGAGCGAACAGCCCTATGAGAGATCTAAGAGACCGCAAAAGT
>BGPT01003597.1:16553-29514 GCA_003297045.1 Symbiodinium sp. clade C Y103 | reverse complement strand
TGCATGCTTGTCGCCATGTTTAGGAGGTACTGGAAAATTGTCAGATTGGACTAGAAGCCATAGAATAATCAGCCCAGCCGGTGTCAACATAGTGCATCTTCTGGCGGAGTGCTTCAAGGGAGGCACTTTCTCAGCTTGTAATGTCCTTCTGCACACCGGGCAGACATGAATTTTGCCTTGCTCCTCCAGTGCGCTGTTGCATGCCACACAAACTTTCTGTTGACGGGCAGTCTGATTNTAATGTCCTTCTGCACACCGGGCAGACATGAATTTTGCCTTGCTCCTCCAGTGCGCTGTTGCATGCCACACAAACTTTCTGTTGACGGGCAGTCTGATTGAGTATAACTTCTCTCATGCGGGCTGCCCAGAGAGGCCAGTGTGGTTCAGAGGATAATCTTCCTGGTTCCATTGACTTCAATACTCTATGGGCCAACCGCCGCAGCTCAGTACCATAACTGTCATTTTGGGCCTCTTCGCTCCGACACCTGGCTAGTTCTACCTGCAGTTCTAGCAGTTTGACGGCTGCGCTCAAGTGGTTTNGTACCATAACTGTCATTTTGGGCCTCTTCGCTCCGACACCTGGCTAGTTCTACCTGCAGTTCTAGCAGTTTGACGGCTGCGCTCAAGTGGTTTTTGCTCTTTTCAATTTCTTCTGTGTTCTCAGGGAAGTACCCTAATGGGACTTCTTCACGGAGGTCAAGTAGCACCACAACGTCCGTCAAAGTGTCATAAAGTCTGTCCAAGTGTGACTGCAGTAATTTCAATCTAACCTGTGGNCGGAGGTCAAGTAGCACCACAACGTCCGTCAAAGTGTCATAAAGTCTGTCCAAGTGTGACTGCAGTAATTTCAATCTAACCTGTGGAGTGTGAGGCGGGATTGGTAGCCAGCTTCTACCTTCTCCGATGGGAGCCTCTGCCATGGGTAGTATGTTGAATTTCGGGCTCCCGATATTAAGACATGATTGTTATGGAGGTAGCATACGCGTAACTTCCTTAAGGGGGATTATGAGTTACTTCCCCCGCCAGAGCCAGGCAACCTCCGAGCAACCTGGATTTATTCTGGCATGGGGGAAGGGATGCTACTTGAGCCACAAATACGGCAGGACTGAGGATGCTTCCAGGTGCTCAGTGTCTGCTTACGAACACTGCACAACGCCGCTGAAGTGGTGCTATGTATAATGCCATTCACGTTAACTTAATTTATCCATGTGAGCACGTGACTTTTCCAACTGTTAGGGACGCACTGAGACTAAGTCAGGCTCCCAGGTGTCTTCACAGCTATGCTCCTCCAGGTGCAGATTCTGCCCTGGCTATAAACAGGAGGCTGCGCTCAACTATTGACATCCTTGGCCTAGCATTGCTTTCTAGCACTCCAGGGGAGCTCTGGTTCTCTGGCACTAGGCTGCACGTAGGGTTGATTCGCGCCTTGGCACATGGAGCTGGTGCCAGCGCTAGCGCTAAAGAGTTGGTGTCGGTTCCTGCTGCTGATTGGATGACTGCTTCCTCATCTGGGACTCCTCCTTGACTTGGTTGGTTTTCTTGACTCTGATCACGTCGACGGAGATTTCTGATCGATAGCGTAGGACTTGGTAGGATGCGCTGGCTGGCTCCAATGAGTTGGATTTGCTGCCTTTCCACAATGGCATTCATATCTTCTACCCTGTCTTTCAATTGCGTCATTGCCGCTAACATTGCCTGAGATGCTGTCGTCAAGGCTTCCTGAACTTCCGGGTAAAGGATTCGCTGTTCTTCCAAACTGCGAAGTTCTGTGTGAAGCTTTCCATGAAGGTCTAATAGGGCACCAAGGCGTAGCGACAGGGCAGTGGCCCGCTGCGCCAGAGGAAGATCTGGGGCGCGATCCATGACTCAACCAGACGTCCTAGGTGAAGGGTCTATACTACAGGTAGAGTGGTAAATTGGCAGTGCGATAGTAGGCAGGATTGAATTAGTTACATTTGTCCAATTATCAATATCACCAGATCTGTTGTAACTATTTCGAAGCTAATTGGGGTGGGTGGCAATCTCCGAACAACCACCCTTGAGCCACAGCATCAGGATAGGTGATGCGTCAGCAGAAAGCTTGATCACAATGCATTTTCCAGTGGCAGTTCCTGTACAGGCATTTCAACAATACTCGATTTTAAACGATCTTGGGATTACTGCTGACGAAGTGATGAGGTGGGAGTGCTAATTGCACCTCCCCCCTTTTGACTCAGTAAGGTTTCGCTCTCGGTTGGCTAAGATGGGCACTTTGGGTTGGGCTATTCTTGATGTAGCACCACCCATTATACGTCAAGCATAACTTCGCAGCTGCCCCTTTGGGCAATAGGAGTGAATTGTCCCAATAAAAAGGCAACCTCCGTTTTGGATTTGTCGATATAAGTTTTAATGTCCCCCAGGGTTGCCTTTTGGGTGAAGTCTTCAGGTTGCTCTATGGCGTTCAGCAGCCCTTCCGCCCTTATTATCGATTGCTGTACAGCCGTAAGAGCATCAAACATTACCTTAGCAGCCCAAATATATGGACTGCTAAAATCTTCTGTGGGCAATATCACTCTTTTCTGTGTGGCTTGCTCAACTAAGTTATCGAGGGCCTTTGGCCCCTCCTGATATCCTAAGTCACCACAGGATGAGAAGGGTATAGTTTCAAAGGACACAGTCGTGTGCACGTGCTCAAAAGAAGTGATTTTCCTGCGGGATTCGAACCATGCTTCTCCAACCAGGAGCCTCGCAAGCTTGGATCTGCGCCTCTTGTTGGTTCCATAGACTACAATGCCAGACTCGTGTACAAGGTGATGTTGACCCTCAGTGATGCGAACTAGGTTTTGACCACAGAGTACAGTTTTCTGGAGATCATCAGGGAAGCACAGCAGCTCGGCCCACCCAGAAGGTGGGTGGGGATTCGCTCCTTGCATCATGTTGGGGCAGCAGAGGATGTAGATGGTCCCTTTCTGGCCGTTTTGTGTTACAGGAAGGTGGAAGACTGTGACTGGCTTCCCTCCCACTAAGATTTCTTCACTGTCAAGGTGGTCCGGATGTACAACATCACTACATGCGATGTAGTCCACGTCCATGAGCCAATCAGGGTTCTGCCTCTGCCTTGCCGGGAATCCAGTTTCCATGGCGNGGTCCGGATGTACAACATCACTACATGCGATGTAGTCCACGTCCATGAGCCAATCAGGGTTCTGCCTCTGCCTTGCCGGGAATCCAGTTTCCATGGCGGACACTTTATATACCAGGCAACCTCCGAGCAACCTGGTTTTTAGTGTATGCGCTTCCGAGTGATAATTACTTACAAACATGTACTTCTGTGTTGTCGTTACTATCTGTATCATTTGGGCATGCAATTCTCTTTATTGAATTCAAAGTTCGGGTATGAGCCAAATGCATAGCTCCAAGCATGAGACATCAAAATTAAGCATCTGCTGTCAGACACTGGAGGGGGGCAATACCTTAAGTGCAGGGCCACATTAGGTATCCACTAGATCGCTTTATAGGGTTACTTGACTACTTCTGGTTCTTTCAATGGCTCTAGCTTTGCATGAAATCAATGAGGGTGATACCCCCTCGCGACCATTCTAAATTTTGCGCCTTTCGCACTGATCCTCAGATCTACCTACTCACCGTTAAAAGGTGATAAATAAGCTGCGAGCACATCCTGAATCTGTATCTATACTCTGCAAGCTCACGGGGGGTTAGCTGCTCCGAAGTTTCACTACTGAGCAGCGGGTTTGCCCTCCCCTCGAGGAGAAGCTGTACACATGTCTCACTATTGTGCTGTATAGCATAGTGAAGAGGGGATTCTTCATAGAGCTGATCCGTGAGATTTGGGTTGGCTCGGTTGCTAAGCAGCATTTGAATACCGGCGGGGTACTCCATGGTCGTGGCAAGGATGAGAGGGGTGATGCCGCTGTCATCTATGATGTCCACTTCTGCTCTTGCTTCAATGAGGATTCTAGTGAGCTGTGGACAAGGATCGTCAGTTGCGGCCTGACCCTCATGGGTAAAATCTCCTACCAGCGCCGCTTGAAGGAGATTGTGCGTACTTCCATCATCTGACGATATCAAGGGACCTGGGTGGATACCTTCCCTGAGCATTTGTAGCACTAACTCCTTGTCACGGTCAGCAAGCGCATGATGCAGCATAAGGCCTTCCGTCCTTGTAGGTGCTCTGGCAGGGGATTCCACACATAGTACACCTTCTTCAAGTATTTCTGGATACTCAGATATGTGTTCATCATCTTGTAGCACGCTGTACTTGTAGAGGAGCTGTGTTCTGGTCGAGCACCTAGTAGGGTGTCTTTCCGCCAGTTTGATTTTCACTTCGGCAAAGGTTGGGTTTCCTTCACCTTCCAAGGGAATAGTATCTAATAAACTGTGAGTAGTCGCCAGGTAAATCTTTAGCCCATAGTGTGCTGCCATTGCCTTCCTATCTTTGAGACGCGCCACCTCCGAGTAACGGTCTTGCGGGGTGAAAGGCTCAATTGAGGCCCAACAGTGATTCAAAACGTCCCAATATTCATAAAACAATGAATAGGTTAAAGGGAATTTACTGCAGTAGGTTTGAACAGATAAGCCAAGCTAAGTCAACGTGACATTGGTGCTGGTTCTTCCTCTTGGAAGTGTGCAAATTGGCTCATTTCTACTAGTTCCTTAGCAGTGAAACTGTTTAAAAATTGGAATATACCATCCCTCACTTTTACGCTCTGATCACGAACTTCTTGGACTGCGAGATTTTCCCCCTTCGCCATAAGTCTCTCTTCGTAGATTTGCATAATGGCTCCACCTAGGAGATTCTGTTCTTCCGTAGTAAGAAGTGGATCTTTGGGAGGGCTAAGCTGCACCTCAATCTTTTCGATCACCGCTGCTCCCGCGGCACTGTTGCTTGCTCTATTCACCAGCTCTCCCAGGGTGGTGTCAAGCCTGTAACTTTGGGTAGGTGCAGCTGGCTGGAGCTGTGTGATCGCTACCTTGGCAGTCTGGACAGTGCTCCCAAATGCTCCTGCCGCTGTCATGTCCATTGCTCTTCAAGGCCTTAACGAGTGCTAGTTTGCAGAAGCAGCCGAGCAACTTCTGTTCAATAACAGGGAATTCAATTGACTATGCATGGCAGCAGCAGTGACAGGATTGTTCATCACCTAACATATTGCAACTCGTCTAGGCGCAATTTTATGCTTTGGACCATTTTCTTCAACTTTGGACAGCGCATCTTTTGTACTCGAGTCTTTGTCAAGCATCCGCTTCGGAGCATGTATATACAGACAAGAGGGGGTACGCTTCTAAGGATCTCCTTAGGCTCAGGCCTCGCTAGTCAAAGGCTGGCAGAAGGCTTCGCAACGAGAGACAACGAAGTTCCTATGACTTGGGCTATTCTCGCAGCCTTTTTGTTCCTATGTCAAATGCAGTGTTAACTGTTTGTTTTTCTATGTCAGACTGCTTGACAAGTGACAATCTCCTAGCAAACTCTTAAGCACTGACTGAGTAGCAGGCACGGATCGGGCTCCACTTTGCTAAATGTATCAGGACACGGCGGTGTGACTATTGGCTTTCCAAAGTAAGGCTGTTTTACAAGTGGCAATGTCTAGACAGCCACTAAGGTACAATCTGATAGAGGCTGAGGGCCAGACCTTCCACGGATTCCGGTTAAAGGCGATTCCGTATTTGAGCCATGCATTTGGGGGTTTTATTCATTTATTAAACAAAACCCGAGGTACTATGGTTCAAGATACAATGACACAATCCAAACGCTACATGAAGCAATGTCACAAGTCCTTGTCACCCAAATGTCAACCAACTGTCACGGCAGCAGATTTTCTCAGCAGAAACTGGTTCATCTTTCGACAGACGTACGCAACGGGCATTTACCCTGTTATAGACTCATTCGTGGCATTGTTTTCCTGCACTGCCTCAACAAAGGTTTGGATTCTGCTTCGATAGTCATCTGTATATTGAAGCATACTTGATGGTATACATAACTCACTTGNAAGTGGTGAAGCATTCTGCATCAAGTGCCTCAGGTGTGGGTCTGCACGCATTTGTAAGAGCACCTTCACTCCTTGGAGGAAATTGCTCCGTATCGCAAAAATCAAGGGAGTAGATCCTTCGGTATCTGGCTGATTGACATCAGCTTTCGCCTCAATGATTAGTTTGGTTAGCTCCATATTGTCCACATGATCTTTATGCACCCTGGTAAAGCTATCCACTGTGAGCGCAGGGGTAAGAATGTTGTGGACATGTCCTCCCGCCACTTGGATTGGTGCACTCGGATCCAGCCCCTGCTGTAGAAGGAGCACTACCTTGCAAATGTCGCGCTTGCAGATTGCACGGTGTAACTCAAAACTCTCATGCCGCGTAGGAGTTCTCAATGGGACCAGGACACAGAGTAGGTGGGTGGGAATCTCTTCCCCTCCAACCATGATTCTCTCCTCATCCTGCATCTGTAGCCTATCCATATAGAGCTGGATCCGGTAGATCGATAAATCTTTGTGCAAGTTCTTGATCGCATTTTTAAGGTCAAGAATGGTATCCAGTTTCTCTATGTCAGGCTGGAGTACAATGAGGGTTTCTCCTGTAGTAGCCCACTTGACTCTTGAGGAGATCACGGTTGCATTAGATATATGGTGCGCATTTTCACCATACCCGTGATTCATAGTAACTGAAGTTAGCATCCTCACTGTTGTGTGATCACGACCTTGGTGGTTTGGACTGTGCTCCCCGTGGCCACAACTGCCGCCATATCCATTGCACTATGAGGCTCAAGCGAAGGATTGTTTGCAGAAGCAACCTCCGAGCAACTTCTGTTTGATAATTTGGGTTGACTGTAAGTGGCAGCAGCAGTGTTAGAGTTGTTCATCATTGACATGCTGCGACTATCCCAGGTATATCGCTTTGTTTTATGGACTCAGTTTTCCTTCACACTGACTTCTTCAGCTTTGGGATAGCTCTTATTTTGCGCTAAGAGTCCGCATCAATCATCTGCTTCAGAGCTTCTATATACAGACAAATGGGGGCAGGCTGGTGATGGCTACCATTATAAGGGGGGCTCGGTCATCCAGCAGGATTCTTTNCAGACAAATGGGGGCAGGCTGGTGATGGCTACCATTATAAGGGGGGCTCGGTCATCCAGCAGGATTCTTTCTTCAGTATTTATTACCGACGACATTGCTCGCACTGCCTGTCCTTCTTTTAAAATAGCGATTTGCCCCTGCTTTGCTAAAAACGTGAGGGGGGCAAAGGGGATGACAAGCCAACTGCTTCTGCTACCGCCATGCATGGCTACAGTGCCCTTTCTGATCAGTGATTGGTCCATGCAATGTATACAGGCATTTATAAGTTCCTCAACTGTATTAGCACTGTCAGTGGCTATTGAGAATAGGAGCCATTCTTGCACCCCTGGCATTGCTTCTTGCACAAGACAGTCGNGCATTTATAAGTTCCTCAACTGTATTAGCACTGTCAGTGGCTATTGAGAATAGGAGCCATTCTTGCACCCCTGGCATTGCTTCTTGCACAAGACAGTCGCTAAGTCTGACAAGGAAATTGAGCCTAGGTCCAAAGGCCTCTTCTACAGGTTTTCCTTGGGCCCAGGCTTCACCAGTCTTGCGCTGGTAGGACTTAGCTGGCTCAGGTATCGCTGGGAGGTAATTGTGTGGTGCAAAGAAACGATCACTCCTTGCTTGTGCATCAATCTCCCACTGCACTATCCTTGGCGGTCTTATGGTTGCCCAGCAATACCGATGCACCTGTTCATCGTCACAGAGTGTGACAAGAAGCCATTTTCTGTACTCTTCTGGTNCACTATCCTTGGCGGTCTTATGGTTGCCCAGCAATACCGATGCACCTGTTCATCGTCACAGAGTGTGACAAGAAGCCATTTTCTGTACTCTTCTGGTAATGCACGAGAGTCTTCTTCAGTTGGTTTCAAGTAAGATCTAGGCCCATACGCTGTGATTACATCTTTCGGTAATAAGTCCCTGGCGGTTCGAAGTTGAAAGAACTCAGGTTCCTGTGAGTGGTGATGCCTTCTCGCGGCCTTTTTATACATTGGCTGTCTTCGTCAAATGTATCAGAGCAGGGTACTGTGCTTACGGCTTTCTACCGTCAAGCTGTTTACGCGTGGGAATCACCGGACCATCACTGGAATGCAGACTGAGGGCCAGACATTCCACGGATTCCCGTAAGGGATGGTTCAGTGTTTGAGCCATGCATTGGATATTTCATTCAGTTTATTAGACATGGCACAAGGCGTCAGGGTTCAAGATACAAATCACACAATCCAGAAAGCGACCTGAAGCAATGTCACAAGAGTGTTGACCTAATATCAAGGCAGCTGCGTTCCTTTGTTGAACTCAGGTTTGTTTTCGAGCAGGGGTTCCCAACAGGGATTTACCCTGTTACAGTCTCATTCGCCACATTACTTTCCTGTACTGTCACAACAAAAGTTTGGATTCTGGTACTATAGTCATTTCTATATTGAAGCATACTCGATGGTACACACAATTCAGTGGGATCAGCTTGATACTTTAATAGAAGGCAGATACTCTCTTCCGAGACTGTGTTTGCAGCATAATACAGTGGTGAGGCATTCTGCATCAAGTGCTTCAGATGTGGGTCTGCTCGCATTTGTAGCAATAACTCCGCTCCTTGGAGGTGATTTCTTCGTATTGCGAAAATCAAAGGAGTAGATCCTTCATCATCAGGCTGGTTAACATCCGCTTTCGCCTCAATGATCAGTCTGGTCAGCTCCATGCGATCCACCTGATCTTCATGCACATGCGATCCACCTGATCTTCATGCACCCTGATAGAGCTATCCGCCGTGAGAGCAGAGGTTAGAATGTTGTGTACGCGTCCTCCTGCCACCCGACATGGCGTACTCGGATCCAAACCCTGCTGTAAAAGAAACACAGCCATGCGGACATCATATTTGCAGATTGCCTGGTATAGCTCAAAACTTTCATGCCGTGTAGGAGATCTTAATTGGACCAGGACGCAGAGCAGATGGTTAGGGCTATCTTCTCCTCCAATCGTGACTCTCTCATCATCCTGCATCTGCAGCATGTCCATATAGAGTTGGATCCGAAGGATGGATAGGTCCGTGTGTAGGTTCTTGATGACATTTTTCAAGTCGAGGATAATATCCAGTTTCTCCATGTCCGGCCGGAGTACGATAAGGGTTTCTCCTGTAGTGGCCCACTTGATGTGTGGGGAGATTACCCTTGTATCTGACCTGTGATGGTCATTCTCCAGATCCTCACGATTTGTTGTAGTTGTTCTCAGCTTTGTTCGCTGCTGCTCTGTGCATGTTCCAAGGATTCGCCTAGGGGCAATTCTGTGACGATCACCTGCCATTATTGGCAGTTGTCTCATGGCTTCCGAGTATTTCCAGGCTTGAGCCATCTTGCGGTACATTCTTTCATTGGAAAAAATCACTAGGGTTCACCCCAGTGTCGATTGCACTGCAAGGTTTGCTTTCTGACTTGCACGCTTAAGGGAATTGAAGGGGGGAATTGAGTGTCTGTCAAAATTCAACAAACCATGCGTAAAACTCAGTATGATCAATTTTTTTTTAAACTAATTCTCCAACTAGTCGCAAAAAAGTTGTAATATAATTGCCAATAGTTAGTTGTAACTAGTTGCAACTATTGCTCAACTAGTTACAACTAGTTTAACTAGAACTCTAACTAAGGCATTTTGTATTACTTGCTGTGCTTGGAACTCAGCTTCTGGGTTCGATGGCTAACCTTAGAAGACAGGGCAACAGGGCGTTTGTTCGCACAAAAATTGTCAGTCTGAATGGAGAATCTGGAACAGGAATGTTCTGACATAGCTCTGTAACCAAAAAATACCAAGGGTCAGGTTGTCCTTGCTGCTGTGCTCGCTCACCTCACTCTTCACCTAGAATATTTGCTGTTCCCGAATACGCCTCTGCATTACGCCCACCATGACCAGTCGGAGCACCACCAGCATAACCTGCAAACTCTGCTTCTTGGACTCCAGGACTTGCCGCATGGCCTTAGTGGAGCCCCCAGAACTTGTTTTCAATCAGTTCTCGAGGCCACACTAAAGCACTGCTGAGTGTTAGTGCAATAAAGACATTTGAAGAATGCAAAGCAGAAGGCAAAATGAAATGCTGAACACAATTAGTTTGCCTCTCCGCTCGGAGGCGGGTGGCCTACATCACTCTAAAGAAACACCTATCTGGGGATGGCGGGATTGGCAATCCCAACAGCAGTATTTGAAAATTGGTAGACAATTCACTAATTTGCGCAGTGAGGATGAAGCCATGTACTTGTTGCTCGGAGGTTCAAGTCTCGGCTAATCCCTGTGACAAAAAACACCGAAACAGTTGGAGAGGTACCCAGGAGCAGCTCATTGGGATGTACAACCAATGAAGAAGCTGTTCGAAACGAAAGGAAGGAAGTGGGGACAGGTAAATACAAGGTGCAAGAAACTCGCTGCTGTAAACAAAGGAATTGTGGACGATTGGATTAAAGACCAGGCTGTCAACAGTACTATGTATGGTATAGCGAAGCTGCAGATACTATTGGCCCTCCTAGATAGCCAAAAGTAAGGGTGAGGAGATCATCTTGGGCTGATCAAGCTCGGTGAGTGGATCCTCCCCTTGCTTGGCTATGCTAGATGCCTATAGTGTGATCTTTGGGGTTGATCGCGATGCCGCAGCCTACATATCCCCCTGGGGGGTTGGCGATCTCAAGGCGATCTCAAGTAAGGAGTACGAGCCCAATATGCAAGGAAACTCTGCCAACAAGAGTCGTTCAGCTGAAGATATATTTCACAATTTTCAAATGACTTTGCTGCCTTGGCGACATGATGACTGGGGTTACTGATGATTGGCGTCAGTATTGTCTACAGTACGGTATGTCTGATNTATTTCACAATTTTCAAATGACTTTGCTGCCTTGGCGACATGATGACTGGGGTTACTGATGATTGGCGTCAGTATTGTCTACAGTACGGTATGTCTGATGATAGAACGGTAGCAAAATTTTCTGCCACTTCTCCCCGTTGGGTGCGGGTGATGAAGTTTGGGCACACTTGTCTACCGTGCTTTCAGAATTGGTGTGCCAATATGTTGATTGCCAAGTACATCTATTCTGATTGCCTGCCGATCGAATGAGTTTATACTAGCTCCCACGGATCATTTTGACTCAAGGGGTACTCCACTTTCAAGGTGCTACAAGTGGACATCGGCACTACTTCTTTGCAGACCTGTACTGAGTGCCGGGCGTTTTGTTATTTCATTTTTGGTTTCGCCGACGCCAACCGCTGCTGGACGGTGCCATCATTTTGGCGCAGCTGGAGCGTAGAACTCCTGGAAGGAGCTGGAGTGGCAGTGCCGGATGACGCAGGAACAGTAGCCTGCATGGGCTGTGGTGCACCACAACTCCCACTTCCTCCACTCCCACTGGACTCACTCCTATCATCGTAGGCCAAAAGCTGGAGCTGGCCGCGGAGCTGAGGGTTGTTTGGATCTTCAGAGGTCACGATTTCCGCATGATAGGGGAGCCCTGCGGGGCTGAGGCTCGTTCCCAGTCAATCGAAACACCACCAAAGAGAAACAACAGACCAACAACATGGAAATTGGTCATAACTGCCTCGCGCACCCTGGGCGAGTGATCTTTGTTCTTACTTGCGTTCATTCTGCCGAGGAGTGCTTGTCGTTGTTTCTGAAATAGTCGCCTTGAGCACCGCCCTGCCTCCAAGCAGAAGGGTTGGAGTTCGTCGAAGTCATCTCTGACCAGGGTCGCAGAGGACGTTCAGTTTCGTTTTGTCTCGTTGGGTTGCCAGTGGCTCATGTTAATGGTCTCGTTCCATGGCTACCTACGTGCACTTTGGCACGAAACTAATCGGCTCCGGAGTTATTCTAAAACAGCAACAAAAAACAACACAACACAACCAAAACCAGTAGGAAGGGAAGTGAGAGTGGCGGGAAAGGACCAGCAGAAGTTAGGGGAGAGCAGGACACAGGGCTGACACGTCAGATCGAGGAGGCGTGGAGAGGATCGTCTGAGGTAAGGTTAAGTGTCAAGAGTGGAAAGATACAACTTAGAGCCGAAAAAGATGATGCGTGTCAGGGATCTGCTTTCTAGGCTCACATCAGTTCTATGGGCTTTCATGATCGCAACATTACAACTTGTTTGCAAATCAGACGCGCTCTTTTTCAGGTCAGCCTGCACACTCTTGTCTGTTACTGAATAATACTTGCAGCCCTTTCTGGCATCCAGATTTTCTGGGTGCCTTTGTGCTGTTGTTGATGGAGAGCTACTGAGACTATTGATTCTTTCCTCTCCCTTTTGGAGTCTGGATCTGGCTTCTGCTCTTCCTCTAGGGGTTCGTGCAGTTCTTCTCCCAGTTCCATGAGCTGAGCTGGTCCGTATGTCAGTCGCACTTCGCCTCAGCTAGTTCTCTTCTGGCATAGTTTTTTATTGCTTGTGCTGTGAATGGATTTGGGATTCCTTCTGCTAGCCAGTACCAAGGGAATTGCTACTCGGTAGATTTCAAGCTCTATTTGGGAGGTGGGGAAGTTGCTTCCTCTGTAGTCATGATTATTAAATGTATTGTGAATCATGGCCGTCGGTCACTGGCGCACTTCCTCTGGCATGCCTTGCTCATTAATGTGAGGTAATCTGATTTCCAGCTTCACACTTGCGGCTGTTACCGGTCTGGCCATTGTTGTTGGCAACGTTTGGGGATAGCCATCCTCCTGTACACAATCTTCGCGCAAGTTCACTGGGCTCTGGTAGGATATCCATCAGCTCCTGCATTGGGGGTTGCCGCCCCCTAGCGCTATAGAACCAGCATCTTACTTTTTTCCCCGAAGGAGAGATTGTCTATGGCCTTCTGTTCTTCCTTGCGCTCATCAGGAAACAAGGCACTGATTTGCTCGTGAACTTCCGGCAGTAAACACATGGGGAAGTGCACGTTGAAGTCAGTAGAAG
>BGPT01003597.1:2340-16264 GCA_003297045.1 Symbiodinium sp. clade C Y103 | reverse complement strand
GGCGTGCTGCTAATGACGTAGTGGCCTTTTGGTATTCCCATGCTTTCCCAACTACACTTTCATATATATCCTCCGCCGACCATCCTTCTGCAGCCCAGCCAACTATCCAACGGCATATGGAAAATTTCCATGTTTGACTTAGGCTTNCTTCTGCAGCCCAGCCAACTATCCAACGGCATATGGAAAATTTCCATGTTTGACTTAGGCTTGCGAGGTTGAAGGAGAGTCGAGCTAAGGGATATGCTGTGGAGACAGTGGACAGCAGTTCCAGTGACAATGATTCGGGAAATTTATCTTGCTCTCGTTTGGCCTTATAAACGGCCAGTGCATATGCAGTAACGGCTTCTTCAGCTGCTTTCCATTCTGTCTCTTTGGAAGGGGCTGCCTGATCCATGTCACCATTGTCACAAGGCTTANTGCAGTAACGGCTTCTTCAGCTGCTTTCCATTCTGTCTCTTTGGAAGGGGCTGCCTGATCCATGTCACCATTGTCACAAGGCTTAGAGCTCTCCTGCTCATTTGGAGTCGAAGCAGAGTCTACCGTTGCAGATTGAATTCTGTCCTTTTTGGGTTCTTCCTGCACAGCTGGTATGTTCAAGCCAGCTTGTAAGCCCTTCGGTAGAGGTGTGCGCCCTTTGCGGAAGTATAACAACTGTCCTGGCTTGTTGCATTCTGGTGCCTCCCTCCACGCATCATAAAAGAAGTACCTTGGCAGGGTCCAAATCTCCATATTGGACGCAAGTGCTGGATTAAACACATATTTGGAGGTAACATGGTTTAGGCGCCAACCTTCTCTTGTCACTGTGAGTATCCACTCCGGCCAACGGCTTCCATCGGCAGCATAGCCCCACACTAGCCCAATGTTTATCTGCCCAGGCAGGTATCTAGCATCTTGCAGGAGGTCCTTTGTTATGGGGTAGTCAACACAAACTGTGTTTTTGCGACGATCGCACGTACAGGCGATTGGTCTGAGATGCTGCTAGAGAGTGTGATCGTTTTGGATCTCCTTATGATCGTTTTGGATCTCCTTGTGATCATTTTAGATCTCCTAGGTTGCTCTTTGAGCCTTGCCAAATCAGCTGCAAAGATCGGATGCCAGATGCCGTGATGAGCTGTGTCTGAGTGAGGGACTGTAAATACCTCCAGGGTCACTTTAGGTGGAGCGTACAGACAGAACCATCTGGAGAATAGGTCTTTTCCAGTCCTGTGAGTTCAGCTAGCTCAGTGTGAGAAAGCGATCGATCTTGGCAGGAAGAAATTCTCTGCACTGCACTCTGCATTTGCGTTCAGTTGTTTTTGGATGTCGCTTGAACAGTTTTGCATGTCATTTGAAACCTTTTGAACATTTGAAACATTTCAAACCTCAACAGTGGCATGTGATTTCCAAGTTTGTGCATTTGAGCTTTTTGCAGAAGCTGTCGTCCACTATTCAACAGAAGCTGTCGTCCACTGCATTCAACAGAAGCTGTCAACTGCAAAGACCTGCAGAAGCCATGTGATGTTGTTGCAGTTCATGTCATGTCATTTGCATTTGATTTCAGATTCCAACAGTTGATGTCTTGTGATGTTCATTTCATTTGATGTCATTTCAATGCAAGGGTTTTGCAACTTGTGGCATGTCAAATCATTTCAGTTCAGTGATGTTCAGTTGCAACTCTTTTGAAATCTTGTTGAACGTTTTTGTGGACTTTTGGGACTTCTTTGAACGGTTTTGTGGACACTTGGAACTTCTTGGAATGTTTTGTAGTCTCTTGGAATGTTCTTGGAACACTTGTCAACCTGTTGAACTAAGGTATGGAGGATGCTCCCATGATGAGCTTGGTATGATCAGGAATTGGAGCTTCCGCTGCAGCTTATCCATGATCTTCTTTTTGGCGTCGAAGCCTCACCAATCCTGCTGCAGCCGTCTCGATCTCTCCTTGGCATCTTTCTCTGCCTTTCACTCGTCTACCGGCTCCTTTCCTTCTTGAGCTTGCTTGTGACTTGGCCATGGAATTCTCAAAGGATTTGGCATTGGACCATATAGAGACAGTTTCGGTCTGCCTGTAGATAATCCAGAGATCTGGTCATTGATATTGAAAGCTCCTAATATGCTGTCCTTCTGTTCGCGGAAAAGGGACTTGACGCTGGCGTGTTGGTCCCTTCATTGGGGATGACCGAGATGCCATACTGGTACAGCCGCCCTATGCCCTTATCAGCGTTGCTTTTCATCCAAAACTTGGAATGCAGATGCTGGTGCTGGTGTTGGATCGTTTTTTTGTATGTGTCATCTGTGACAATTTTTGCAAGTAAAGTGCCATGTTGTGGATTGGCAAGCAATATCGGAGTACAGTTGTGCATTGAAGTGAACGAAGTGTGCCCGTAAGGGACTTTCTTGCCTTTTCGCGCACCTGCATCTCTCTTGTTACTTTCATCTTCTGCCTTTCTCCATCTTCTGACTTACTTCATAGCCGTGCGTTTTTCCATCTGTCCATATTGTCGGAGGCTTCCAAACTTCCTTCGAACATTTGATTTTACTCATGTCAGTGCGGCAATTCTGGCAGTTTGTCCGCGAAACACTTTTCCAATGTTGTGTGGCTCCGGAAGGTCGAAAAGTAGGCTCGCTATAGGCGGGTGCGGAGACATGCGGGTGAGAGATGAAAAATCACGGCGTTGTGGCGAGAAGCACATTTGGAAGCAAAAAGTGTTTAAAAGTTGAGATGTGGAAAAAGTGCGCGGTGTTGTGGCGAGAAGCACATTTGGAAGTAAAAAGTATTAAAAACTGTCGGTTTCGGAGTGCTTTTGGGAGTTGAGATGTGGAAAAAGTGCACGGCGTTGTGGCGAGAAGCATATTTGGAAGTAAAAAGTCTTAAAACCTGTCGGTCTCGGACAACTTGTGGAAGTTGAAATGTCGAAAAAATGTATGGCGTTGTGGCGCGAAGCACATTTGAAAGTGAAAATCGTAAAAAAATCGAAGCACATTTCCATGTCAAAAGTGTTAAAAACTGAGGGTTTCGGGACGATTTTTGAAGTTTGGATGTGACTACGCTACAACTACAAGTACAAGCACAAGGACAATTACAACCACAGCTACAACTACAACTCATTACCACTACAACCACCACTACAACTACAACTACATTACCACTACAACTACCACTACGATTACAACTACCACTACGACTACAACTGCAACTACAACTACAACCACAACAACCACTACAACTAGAACAGCTATACAACAACTACAGATACAACTTCAACTACATGACAACTACAGCTACAAGGGCTACAACTATAACCACGATAACCACTACAACAGCATTACACTGCACTGCCCTACAACTACAACTACAACAACTACAACTACAACCACAACTACATCTACATCTACAACTACAACTACAGCAACTACAACAATTATAACCGCAACAACATTGCGCTGCCTCCAACCACTTGTTGGTCCATCAGTGGGTTCGCTTTGCCATCCATCATTCACAGCAACGAGCTGCTCCTATAGGTTTCCTACTTTTGAAACTTCCGTCACCGCCTTGTGCGGTACTACTGGTATAATTGTGGTGCTATGGGTCATGTGAGTTTGAATTGTAAGAGCCCCCAGAAAGCTGTGCCTGGGAAAGGAACCCCTCCGGTGACGAAGGGATCAGGCAAGTTGGAAGGCAAAGGTGACTCCAAAGGTGGCGGCAAAAAGGGTAAGATGTTCGCCATTTCGGATGATGCTGGTAATTGGTGGTATTCAGAATGTGGTGATGCCACCGAACCAGAGGGTTCAGGGCAGCAGGCGGCTGCCGCACCGCAGGAAGCAAGTGAGCAATCGGTGCTTGCTTTGAGTTCTTTGATTCCAAGTTGTGTGCCGGATAATTACTCCGAAAGAAATGAGCCCAATGCGGAAGTTAGATGTTTGCGCGCATCCGGACCTGACCTAGGAGATCGAAGAGTTGTATGATTCAAATTGGAATGCCCGTGAGTTCGTGTGGTCGACATTCCGCGGAATGGACCAAGAGACTGGCGACGTACTGCCATTAGAGACTGGCGACGTACTGCCAGTAGATGTAGCATTGGGGCAGGAAGGTATCTAGAGTGAGCTGGAGAAAATTGTTCTTGGGGCCCCTAGAGAAAGGAGTTGTGTGTCAGGTCAGGAAGGTATCCGCAGTGAATCCTGCAGGCGGCAGAGGTATATCCAGGTGGAGAAAACTGATCTGAAAGCTGTCTCTAGCGGAGAGTCAGTTGCATGTGGTGTCTCTAGCGAAGAGACAAAGGAATTTACGAAGCAGTTGGGTACCCACAGTGAATCCTGCACGCGGCAGAGGTATATCTAGGTGGGGAAGGCTGTATCTGAAACTGACCCTAGCGGCCCTAGCGAAGGATCAGTAGTGAATTCACGAGATCTTGCATCTGACACTGATGACTCTGACATGTTATCAGTCCTTCCTATCAATCGCGCACGGATTGATAGTGGTTTTTGGCTTTTAGACAGTGCAGCTTCGGTCAACGTCATCACACCCGACGCTCTGAAACATTTTCAACACACTGAAGTTCAAACTTTTGCAAACCCAATGCAGGCCGCTAATGGTAGTGACGTTGCTATGTAGGGTTTCTGTAAGGTTCTTTTGGAAATCCAAGTTGTCGACCCTAAAGGGGATAAGAGAACTGGAGTAATTCCTATTGACGTTTTGGTCGGATAGACAGCGCTTTGCATTTTGTCCACTTGCAAGTTGGGACGTTTGGGCTGGAAAACTACTGTTGGGAAACATGGGGTAGACATGTCTCATGAGGCAACAGGTGTTAAGGCCACGGATGTTTCAATTTGGCATGACACCCCTTGGATTTTGGTTAAGCCGTATCTGGGGAAAGATGTGAAACTTGACCCACCAAAATTGTGTGCTGTTTTGGGCCACATGGTTTCTGTGTTGACGCCAGATGAAATGGCAGCGCATAGAATGAGGGGTCATGTTCCATTTGAACCATCTTGTGAGGTTTGTCAATCATGCAAAGGTGTTCATCGACATGGACGTAAGAGACAGGACAAGAAATTGTCTACTGAGATTCATGCCGGTTTTGCTTTTGTAATTCAGGGTTTAGAAATAGGCATTGAGGAACAGTCAACCTCTCACAAGATCTTGATCTTGAAAGAAACCTTTTCATCCAGCGTTGGTGCTATTTTGTGCGGACCTGATCCGCAAGCCACACGTACACGCTTGGTGCGCTGGCTGCGTGAGTTTGGTTTGCGTTCTGAATCAGTCTCTGTGCAATTGGTCACAGACTCAGCAAGCTGTTTCGAGCTTAGTGGCTGGTGTCTCAGATCAGTACTTGTTCACTGTGAACCGCGCTGCACCGCAAAACCATGAGAGCGTAGGACACGCTGAGCGCGCTGTGAGGTTGATCAAGGAAGGTACCAAAACTGTGATACTGGATTGTGAAAGGCAATTTGGTCTTGCTCTGCTGTGCGAGCCCTTCACACTGCAGATGCTGCTCAATTATGTCTGCTTTGCACATAACAACTTTGCTGCAGTGCAAGATTCCAAGGGTAGTCCGCGTGAGATTGTTCTTGGAGAGAAGTGCAAAACAGATGCATTTTCACTGTTTGGTTCTAAGGTTTTGGCTGAGGTTCCAGATTCACTGCGCAACTCCAATCCAAGTTTGCCACGTTTTGTTCCAGCTTCGTTTTTGCACCCACAAGTTGAATCCATGGGAAGTCTTGTGGTTGCGAGAGGTCGTATTGGAGTGGAAACGGTAAGAAGAGTTTTTGTTGGTGTTTGCCGTTAACTGTTGTGATTGATTGTGGTTTATTTGTCAATTTGGTGGACGAAAGATCAGGGTTGCCAATTGGTCCATCGTCTTCGGAACCGGTGAATATGCTCCCCGAAGGACAGGATTTAGTGAAATCCACCACTGGACCTCCTCTTAAGTGGATGGAAGAACGCGAAATGACCCCAGGCTGCAGCGCCTGTAAAGCCATCGAGATCTATGAACCATTCAAAAGCTTGTTGTGAACGCTACTGGAACTGGATGAAAGAACAAGCTGTTGAACCCCCAAAAGACCCCGATAAGGTCCCTGGTTTGGGTTTGAAGGATGTTCCTCCACTTGAAGAAGAAGACAATTATGAACTTGATTTTGGCCCCCCACCAAATCCACCGAAGTCCGGAGGTGTCCAGGTTGTGCCAGTGAACGCTTCAAGTTCCTATCGACCTGATTTTGGGGATAATGGTTTGGATATCCTAGGTTTGGATTCGCCACCGCCTTAAACAGGGTTGAAAAGAGATGGAGATGAACCAGAAGGCTCTGACCTCAAGAAGTTCCGTGCCGATGAAGTAGTCGTCAAAGAAGAGCTGGACTCACCCATGGAAGGGTCTACTGAGGGGCTACAGGTCGTCACTGAATACGTGCGAGTGACTAGCGCGAAGAGGAGCTCGGACACGCCACTAGAGCAGCTGGAGATGCAACTGGAAGAGATTAATCAGGAAAGGTCAAAGCGACGTTTGTCCATGTGTCTTGCGGACGTGGAAGATTTATCCTTCATGGCTACAGATTCGGACGAGCCAGTGCGTGACCTGCCACTGTTTTCGATTCGGTTTGCAACAGATGCTACTAGTGTGGTTGTACCTTTTGGGAATCATCATGTTCGTATTTGGGAACCTGAAAGTGCCATTGATGACACTACCCTGAAAGAGTTGTCCGGGGAAAGCGCGCTTTTGGGCATGAAGAAAGAAATTCAGAACCTGTCTGACTTGGGAACTGGTGAGTTGTATAATCTGCAGGAATTGGAAGCCAAAGGGTTGGACAAATCTTGTAGGATTATCCCTGCCCCGTGGGTAACCACTGATAAAGGCGGGGGTATCACCAGATGCCGTATTGTTGTAAAGGACATTGCGAAGAATCAGGACTGGGCAAGAGTATTGGGCATCAGTTCGCCAACACCTTCAGCTGATGCGCTGCAAGCCTTGTTAGGTGTTGCCGGTGTCCTAGATCTCGTCTTAGGTGGTGCAGATGTCACAGCAGCTTTTATGGCTACACCCCTAAGAAAAAGGGACGTTGTCGCAAAGATGCTCAGGGACAGCCGCAATATTTGCACCTGTTTAAGGCTCTGAATGGATTAAGATCGGCTTCTCAAGAATGGGTGGTATTTCTTTCTGAAATTGTCTCAGAATTGCAACTGGAATCTGACGATTTGGAGCCATGCTGGAAGGTTGAAATCCGGGGCTATTTGCCTTTTGTTGTCATATGTTGATGACATTTTCATTGCTACTGAAACTGAGAGGGCTTTCGAAACCGTCATGTCAGTAATTGGGAAGAAAGTTGTCCTGAAGAAAACTGGGTTTGTCAAGACCTCGAAGGATGGGGGTGGTCAACTCAAGCTTTTGGGGCGACAGATTTTCCGTCAAGCAGGTGAGAAGGCTCTGTTTGTAGGACTTCCGGACGACTATTTGAAAACAACTTTTGAATCCTATGGATTGAAGTCAGGAAGCCGCACTGCTCCTGACATTACGCCCATGCCAGATCAGGAAGGGAAAGAGCTAATTCCAGAAGCTTACAACCGATTCCGTTCTGCCCTTGGGAAGGTTAGTTGGTATGCCCAGGCGCGACAAGACATCCGAGCATGGATTGGGTTGCTGGCGACTCAACAAGCGAAGCCCACTGACTGCACTGAGAAAGCTTTCAAGGCGGTTTTGAAGCACCTTTATGAAGATCAAAGGGTTGTGTTGCGGATCGCTGCAGAGATTCCGCCACGTGATGGGATGTCGCACCCCATGGCACTTACCCAATGAGTAGGCATCAGCAGTTGGTAAGTTTGTCTAGCATGGAGGCCGAGCTATATGCTCTCCAGGCAGTCGCTCAAGAGATGGTTGCTGTTGGGAAGTTCCAGGGAGAGTAATGTCCAGCATTGGCCATTCTGTTCAGAAAGCCATACCTGGTGTACTGTATTCCGATAGCGAAAGTTGTCTCAAGCTTTTACGCAATATGAATATCCCTACAAAGTCCAGGCATCTTGAAATCAAACTTGGTTGAAAGAACAGGTCAACAGGGGACTCTTAGTATTGTGTTTCCTCAAGGACCCCTCTGATCTCCTGACCAGGTGTCTTGGCACTTCAGCCTTTGAGCATCACAGGAGTTTCTTGGGTTTTGAAGTCTTTGACGGGCCGCTTGCGAGCTTGACCAAGGGTTTTCGGGATCTGATCTTTGTGGAAGTTTGGGGTCATCCATTGGTCAAGAAACCAAGAGATTGCGTTATTCCTCTATGTGGGAATAACGCAAGATATGGAATCTCCGAGTGTGTTCAAGGCTCTGGAAGAGGGCGTTCATGAAATGACAGCCATGTCTTGTAAGCTCGGCGGAGGTTTCCCGCAGCGTAATTTCACCAACAAATCTGACAGAACTTTCAAACAGNCAAACTCAAAACCAACTTCTCTGAAATCTGTTATCATCAGAATCTCGACTTCTGAAATCTGAATATATTTATAAAGGAACGGAGTTCACACTTTTCACAGCCAAGCATTTCAGTGAAATGTCTCTCTGGAGATTGCCGTCAATTTTATGTTGATCTGTGGCATTTCACCTCAAGGGTTGTGGTGTGGAGGGTTTAAAACTTGTTTTTCAACACAGCAAGTTTCTTCAGCGAGTCGGGGGTCAACTTCATTTCTTGTGGACAACTTGGTTTGCTGTGGTTGTTGGCTTGTCTGTCAACTTTTCTTTTCACTCACAGACAGAACCATCCAATGGACTGGCCTCCATCCTCGGTGGAATGGGCAAAGCATGTGGCAGAGGCATCAGAGGACATGGTTGACAGCCCTACACCACCTGAGCCAGATTCAAGTTCTGCAAAAGCTGTGAGCGTAATAGATGATGAACACAGTTGGCAGGTTATATCAGGTCAACAATCCGACAGTGCAAGTAGCAGTGGTGCATTTCAGTACACGTCACAATCACATGCTGAGCAAACTGGGGTAGCAGCAGCACTATCTACTTTGCGCTCTGCCAAGAGGATCAAGTTACCATGGGAAACAGGACCCTTAGCACCGTTATTTGTCAAAGGAGGTCTTGGCCTGAAGTTCGACATTCAGCAGTCCAACATCGGCATGGCTGACGTTCTGAATCCACAACCAAAAGCTCAAGCAGTATTTCCAAAACCTGTGAATTTGGAGGCGCCTACACAATTTGTCAAGAAGCGCATTATGTGTACCTCTTACAATGTTCAGGATGATGAACTGCGGTCTCGAGCTTTGAACAAATTCAGAGTCTTAGTCAGCCTCGATTTACATGCAACTCAGATTGGAGTATCTATGCTGAACTGTCTTGGGAACCTGGATGCAAGTACAGATGTCATGCAGATTTTATCGGATGCTCTGTCCAACAAAGCGACTGGTACTCTTTTGAAACGAGCTTCCTCTTTGTGGCGTTGGGCCAATTGGGTGGCAACTTCCAATAAGGGAACCTGCTTTNCTTTTGAAACGAGCTTCCTCTTTGTGGCGTTGGGCCAATTGGGTGGCAACTTCCAATAAGGGAACCTGCTTTGACCAGCCAGAGTCAGTCCTATATGAATATATGAACCACTTGCGCGACAGTGGTGCTGCTCCGACATCTGCAAGCCACTTCATTGAGGCCATCAGATTTAGCGACCAGGTATTTGGACTTCTTAAGATGAGCCTTTCAACAACTTTGACATCCAGAGTTACCGGAGCAGCTCATAGCATGTTCATGCACAAGAGAAAGCTGAAGCAAGCACCTGCTTTTTCAGTGGATGCGGTTGCTGTATTCGAGGGCCTCTGCAATGAAGATCCCAGGGCACATGTCAGAGTAATTTGTGGTGCAATCTTATTCTGCATTTTTGCCTGTGTACGTTGGTTCGACGCAATGAGAATCGAATCTGTCGGGATCGACAAGTACGTCACGATGTGCCTGTTAGAAGCAGAGACTGCACTCCACAAGACATCTATGAGCAAGGAGTCCAAAACCAGATTATTGCCATATACGAGCTTGGGGAGATTTTTGGGCTCTTCAGACTGGGCACAGAGCTTTATGGCAGCAAGGACTAAGTCAGGCTTGGACAATCACAAACTGTTTTTGCCTTCATGGAACGAGGTAGCACAGACCTGGGCAAACCATCCGATGTCATCTGGTGAAGCTACCTGCTGGATCAGAGAGCTTCTTTTCGATGCCAACGTGGAGGCAAGTCAGAAGTTTTCCAGCCATAGCTGCAAGTGCACTCTGTTGACTTGGGCAGGAATGTGTACCATTTTTACCCGTGAAGAGCGCACTCTCCTGGGTCATCATGTGGAACCACAGACCAAATCAAGTACTACCTACAGTCGAGATGCACAGGTTTTGCTCCAATACAAAGTCATCAAGGTGATCAACCTCATTCGTACAGGGCGCCTGAAGCCGGATGTGAGCCGTGCAGAGCGCCTCAGCATGATGGTCAATCGTGATGCCTCAAATCGTGATGAGGACTTGGCAGANCATTCGTACAGGGCGCCTGAAGCCGGATGTGAGCCGTGCAGAGCGCCTCAGCATGATGGTCAATCGTGATGCCTCAAATCGTGATGAGGACTTGGCAGACACTTGGGACGAGCCGGACATTGGAGCTTCAGATGAGGACAGTGAGGACTTGGATGTCGACGAGGTAGGGGAGCATCAATCAGGTCTCAATGCTTCACTACAGTTGGCCAGAGACCCAGTACCAGGCGAGTCTTTTGATCTGGATTGGTACATACACTCTTTCACAGGTGTTGTTCATGCTGCAAAGTGTGGTGAAGGAGTTCCAGATTCAAAGCTATTGTGCGGCCGCTCTATTACAGTCAATTTGACCAAGACTGACGTGGAGAGCTCAGAGATGAAGACTGGACTAATGTGTATTCAGTGCAGCGCCGCCATGCGAAAGGACTCGCTCTTCGAAGAAGAGGAAGAGTCTAAAAAGAATGAGGGTGATGCCGCATAAGGTGTCCAAAAAGAGCTGGTATCGTTTTAAGTGCAATAAATCCCATTCTTTATCAGCTGTCCACACTGCTTTTTCTCACGTGACTAGAGGCATCTAAAACAGTCCAACCAGTCAGTCTTACTGGTTTCAGGAGTGCTCTGATTCCTTTCAGGTAACCTCCTCAAACTGTGATGAGGAGGATGGCCAAATCAGGCAGCTCAGCTCCATCTTTGCGACTGATGCATTGGCCCTTAGTCGTGTTGCAGTCATGTCAAACAGCACAANACTGTGATGAGGAGGATGGCCAAATCAGGCAGCTCAGCTCCATCTTTGCGACTGATGCATTGGCCCTTAGTCGTGTTGCAGTCATGTCAAACAGCACAAAGTGGGTTCAACACAAATTGCACTTCTCAGACTTAGATATCAGTTTGGACAACCTGACTAATAACACCCTCAATCATCTTACAGTGCTGGGTACCTTTGCTTTAAACCAGTTGCTGTAGTGTCCCGATAGTCTCCGCCTTTCGTTTTGGTCATGGCACTCGAATCGGAAGCAGCTTTTCAATCCCGAGCCCTCGAAATTGGAATTACATCAGAAGACCTTACCCTTTTGAAGACNATTCTCGTTATGCCTTTTGTTGTGCGTACCAGCCAGGGAGTGGCAATGAAGATGTACTTTTTGCTCATTTGGAAACTATACTTGGTGTGAAGCCCCAGGGGGCTGAGGCCTCCAATTTCAGGAGGTTGTTCTTCGAAAGCCATGCACTGGCCTTGAAAGATCTTCAGAGTCGCTTGGAGCGCAGTGACAATTCAGAGGTCAAGATTCTCCCCTTGGCGGAGAAGGTTCAGAGGCTTGAAGCTCTCAAACAAAAGTTCCCTGGGATTATGCTGAGCACCTCACTGGAGCCCAGCCATGAACTCATTGATCGTGTGGTTNTCAGAGGCTTGAAGCTCTCAAACAAAAGTTCCCTGGGATTATGCTGAGCACCTCACTGGAGCCCAGCCATGAACTCATTGATCGTGTGGTTCATCAGTACGAGGAGAACTGCGTAAAGCTGATTGAGCTGCACAAATGTATTTCCAGAGAGCAGGAGATCAAGAGTGAACGTTCAACCTCTCAACTTTCTTTCGACACACAAGGCAACATCAAGATTTCGAAACAGAGTGCCGTGACAGAATGTTCTGCATCAGGAGAAATCAAATTGCGAGCAGCCTTCACTCGAAGAAGCTTGGCCTATGACCTTGCCAATGTAGCCTCGTTTGAAGTGATGGAGTCTTGGACACAACTTCTTTTTGACCGAGTATGCCAAGACCCTCCTGCAGGTTAC
Source organism: Symbiodinium sp. clade C Y103 (assembly GCA_003297045.1). Lineage (NCBI taxonomy): Eukaryota > Dinophyceae > Suessiales > Symbiodiniaceae > Cladocopium > Cladocopium sp. clade C. Next base: position 4,027 of record BGPT01003597.1, on the reverse strand, counting down.
CGACACATCTCTATCGATCAGATCGTGCAAGCAGATCGAAAGATTTGGGTGAAGATATCGGAGCGTACAAGGTCGAAGGTTACGGGTTCTAATGAGGCTGGAGTCAAGAACGTGGATGTGGCCATTCAAGAGCTTGCACATCATCCAGATGTTCAATTCCATATGCTCCCTTTGCCAACGAAGGACTCCTCTTAGCCTGCCAGTTCCAACACAAGGTTCCAGCCGTATCCTCAAGCCAACCAATCTACAGAGAGCAAGGGCAAAGGCAAGACAGGAGGCAAATCTCAGGGCAAAGAAGGCAAAGGGCGTATCCAGATTCCAGATGGCTGCAGCATCAAGTTTGGGGAGAACAACAACAAGCCGATTTGCATGAAGTACAATGTGGGAGCATGCCGGGCCAGTGTCAAGCCGGGCAAGCGTTGCATGCTTGGTTACCATGTTTGCTGGAAGAACAAGTGCAATCGGCCTTTCCCCTACCATGAGTGTTCCCATGTGGGGAACTCCTGACCAGAACCGGGAGAAAGTATCACCGGTCCAAAGGCTGTATTTATTGAGTTTTTCGCTGGTTCAGGTAACCTGTCATCAGCTATGCGAAATGCAGGATTCACTACATACAGCATTGACCATGAACAGAATCGACATCAACCGAAGGTTGCGTTGATTTTAACAGATCTCACCCAGAAGCACTCTCAACAGACTGCTTTAGATATGGTTCGACAACTTCGACCTTTGAGTATTCACCTTGGTCTCCCTTGTGGGACCTGTTCCAGAGCACGAGAGCGTGAACTGCCAGCACATCTACGTNTTCACCTTGGTCTCCCTTGTGGGACCTGTTCCAGAGCACGAGAGCGTGAACTGCCAGCACATCTACGTGAAGAACACAGTGCCCCTCCTCCTCTTCGATCCGCACAGTTTCTTATGGGGGTCCCTGACCTTAAAGGAGTCAACTTAGCCAAGGTGCAGGCATCAAACGTTTTATACAAATTTGGTGTCGAGCTTTTGCATTTGTGCTTTTTGCTGGATATTTTGGTTTCCGTCGAAAACCCATCGCGCTCTTGGCTNGGCATCAAACGTTTTATACAAATTTGGTGTCGAGCTTTTGCATTTGTGCTTTTTGCTGGATATTTTGGTTTCCGTCGAAAACCCATCGCGCTCTTGGCTGTGGGGAATTCTTACACTTTTGGTTGCTGAATACCATGAGCCGGATTTTCAGCTATGGTTTGCAGCCTTAAAACCAGTCGATTTCCATGCATGCATGCACGGAGGCAATCGGAATAAGCGCACCCGACTCCTTTCCTCGGAGGGACTTTATGAGGAGCTGGCCATTGATTGTGATGGTAACCATCCCCATGCACCCTGGTTTGTCGTCAAGCGTGGCACGGGGCTTTCCTTTGCAACAGCTCTCGAAGCAGAATACCCGAAAGAGTTATGCGTGCGCATGGCACGGTGCCTCCTCAGGCAGGCCGAATACCGACACATCCAGGTGGAATCCTCTCTGTCTTCAGCTCAACATGCTCGACATGCTTGGGGAGTGCAAACGTCAAAAGCCAAACCTTTGATCCCAGAGTTCAAAAGTTTTCAACATTCGGAACAAGAACTACATCTCCCGGGGTTGCGGCTTTTGGCAACTCCTCTTCCGGGGGCACAACAAACCGAGTTGCAACACACTGATTTGCAGCAGGGTACG
>BGPT01003595.1:18517-28597 GCA_003297045.1 Symbiodinium sp. clade C Y103 | reverse complement strand
ACCGGGCACAGAAGATCGGACGCCACCGATGTCCGATGATGATGGCCTACATCATGGAGGAGCCCCTGGCCCTTGCGGAGCACCTCTTGGCCTTCATCCAAGTGGAGTTCAAGGCCCCGGCAGAGCACCTGGTGATGCCGGAGCTGGAGCACCTGCAGGTGCACAAAGCCATGAGGCTGGCCAAGCTGCATCCTCAGCAGCTGGGCCTCAGCCTGCGGCGCCGATGATTCGGCCAGATGATGGGGGACCGGCAGCAGAGCCCGAGCCGCCTCGGCAGGTGCTCTTCACGACCAGCTGCGGAACGGTCTACCATGAGAGGGCGAGCTGTGGGAAGCTCAAATGCGCCCGGCGAATCTACCGCCATGAAGGGTGCCCAACATGCCCCAGGTGGTCAAGGGGAATCCATGTCGGCATCACGACCGACGGGGTCTACCACACAGGTGGACATGCCGTGACTACATCCTGGAGGCCATGTTCTGAGTGCTCTGGTGGGTAGGTACCCAAAGACTGGGTTTTTCAAGTTGGCCAAAGTGGCCAAGGGGGAGTGCGATTGGCATGACCCACTACAGCAAGGATGACACAGCACAAATCGTGCAATCATGCATCCAACTTCAACTTGCGACGACCTCGCAACATGGCTCAAGNCAACATGGCTCAAGAAACCAGAGCTTAGAAACGGGTACCGGACGGTCCAGGTGTTTTTCTGGGTACCCGAGGAATCTTAGCCTGTGACCCCCAACGCATTATATATATATATATATATCATGCAGTATATATTCCCAGATTTATTAAAGCCCAATATTAGACACAGCCTGGCCCAGTTATCTTCACCACGGCCGGCTTTGAGGCTCCCCCACTTGATCTCTTTGAGTCTCAAGAACATCTGCAGGTCGTCATCTGGCTGTGTTCGACGTTGCGGGGCAGAATCCGAGAGGTTGATTAGTAAGCAAACTGTTACCATAGTTAGAGATCATTACCCATTGTTAGTTTGGTTTTATGGATGGTTTGTAGCTATATCTACGAACCATTGTCATGTTTTTTTTCTCTTTTTAGGGTTTGTGGATGGGGTAGATATTGGTAGATGTATCTACAGTTAGATGTTTTTGTAAATCAGGTTGAAACATTTTGGGGGCACGACCTTGTGCCGGAGCACTGCACGATGAAGTGGACTCCCATCTTTCCGAAGAAAGAAACATGAACCAACCAGTGGCGAAACAGGGATATCAAATCCCCAACTTTGTCCGTAGAAATATACACACATCATTGAAAATCCTATTTGACCTCAAGGTGTTGCTGCAGCATTTCACTCCTTTTTTGGTGGCTGGCCTTGTTGCAGGTGGAATTATAAGGGGTGGTGAAGAGATTCCCTGCTAGTCTTGAATACCCAGCGAGAAAAGTCCGTTGCAAATCTGGGTCAATCAACAGATTCCGTAAATCAACGTTGCGAAATAAAGGCAAAGCCATTTGCCCAACCATCATGTGTTAGAAATATCACCATTTGTGTGGAACACATCAACCATTTTAGTTTGCGAATATCCCCATGTCATTCCCAATCCCAAATACCCTGCAAATAATATCTGTTTAGCTGGTCCATATCTATGCCCATAAATATGCATGTGTAAACTGTATATATATATATATATATGCATGGTATACTGTATACACATATACATACATGTATACTGTATAGTAAACTATCAGATATCACAGTACTAAAGCACCAATCCAGTTGGTTTCCAGTGATGTTTATACACCAAATATCATCAAATGCTCCAGTGGTTTCGCAACCAGGACACAAAGATAGGGCCACTGCACCTGAACGCATGATGGATCGTTGCAATCAACGGTGGATTTTCAATGGGAAAATATGGAAACTATAAATGGGGATACAAGGGGAATGACTCGGTTGGATGTGTATCCCGAAATGGCCAACGGATAATTTTTGCATATCTATAACTTAGTTTGATCAGTGACAACATGATATACCCCTGAGTTCATCACTTACTGTAATTCATTGGGAAGTCCCTACCAAAATGGGATATCATGGGGATGTGCATGGCGTATACATGGGACAATGCCATCAATGATCAATCGCGGGGATGGATGCTTACCGGGGGCAACCAGGGATCGGAACAGAGGTGATCTGATATGATCCACGGATCCATAATGGGTTTGTCTGAAAATGGGGTATATCATGGTATATGATGGTATATCATGGTATATCATGATATATTCCAAAACAATGCAGTCTAATAGGAAAGATGATACCCTCTGGTAAATTAACATAGACCCTAGCAGATAGGGGTTGGAAGATTTGTTTCCACAAAAAAATGGTAAAAATTGGTGATGACTTCAGGGTCTATGTTAATTTACCAGAGGGTAAACAAATGGAATTTGGGGATACCCTGTTTTCAGGACATCCTCAGATGCATGTTAATGTCTAGACATGCAAACCCGGGAAACTTGCCTATTTTGGTTGGTACCTTATCAAACCCTAAGCATTGTGTTTGGAAGATGATTTTACTATTCCGAAATCGCAATATTATTGGTTTTGGCTCCATATTTGAGAGTGTTTGACCGCACAATCATATCCAAAATACCCCAGAATGAAAAAATCCAACATCTTCCACCAGCTAATTCTGAGTGTGCCGATCTTTCAGGGAGATTCATCCTTTGCCCCACCAATGGGTTCCCCGTTGGCATCGGGCAACTCCGATCTCGCGGAGCAGCGGGGCGAAGAGGCTCTTGATGTCGGCACCTGAGGGGACCCGAACCTTCGATGGATGTTTATAGCTCTGCAGGATCATAGATGAAGCTGCACTATGGATTCACTCAGACCCTACACTTACCCTTTGGAAAACTGTTACATAACTATGGAAAATCAGCATTTTTTTAATGGGAAAATCAACTATAATTGGCCATTTTCAATAGCTGCAGCTACAGTACGTTAGTTGCAGAGGGTATCCCATGTTTATCCATGTTTTATGGGCTCCTACAGTCCATCTGGATGATCCGAGATCACACTTTGGAGATATGTCCCAATTGCTGGAGAGAAATGCGCATGCAAGTCAGAAGCCGGAGGCCAAAGATCATCTTCCAAGAAATTAATCGCATCTCAATTACCAAATTGGTGTTCTGAAATGTCGACATCAATGGCTTAGTTTTCACATGCATGGTTTTGTTTCTTTCTAGACCCTCCAAGTAGCCCAAAAAGATGTTATTTTAACCGATCATCTTTGTACTTTTAAGTGCTTTTTACCAATTTTCATAGGCTTCATGAGGCTCCGGGTTCTGACACAACACTCCCCAGAGGTACATCTTCCGAAAAATATGAGTCCTCCCTGTTCGCCCTTGGAACAAAACATGAACCAAATTATAGCTATCGCTAAATTGCTTTGTCAGTGGTTTTTTTTTGGGGCTCGGTTGGATGGATTATCGAACCAGTTGGATGGATTAACCATACCAAATGGGGTAAAAACATCTTTTACCCAAACCAGGTGTTCTCCAGAAACATCCAGTTTCACCTTGAGTTTCACCCGCCATCCCAAGAAAATGTCGCTTGCCCAGAGCACGTTTCTCTTGCTCACCAGGCCTGCGTCGAAAACTACAAACAGGATATTTTTTCAAAGTAATTGTCATTTACATCATGCTACTGATCCCAGCATGGTACAATCACCAATATACTGGCTTGCATAAAATCCCATCATACATATATTATCATAATATTTGTCCCATCTTCTTTAACAATCAACCTGTTTTTGTTCTGAACTGCTCAGTTAAAGGTTCTGTGGGTTTGTCGGTACGAACTTCCCATCGCTTTAAAGCTCAGTTTTCCCGAGGGGTTAATTACTTTACATTCTGGAATATTCACGGTTTTTGGAAGAACGAACATGTCCCCCCAATTGGTAGCTGAGTTGTGTCGAAAACTAGTCCAGCATAATTCAATTCATGATTCATGATGGCTGGTGATCACCGGGTTTCCAATAATAGATGGTGATACAATAGATCGGGTACGATGTGGTGCCCCGCAGTCAAAAAGCTTGGTTTCCCAAGCGGAGGCCTCACTGGTCACTTCAGCCCAGTCAATGTCTGACCCTATATGCGCATTGCGATGATATTCTGTTGTGTATAGGACGGTTATCTATCTCTCCCTCTCTATCTATTTATATATATATATAATAAATATATAAATACACGTATATATATAATATATACGTGTGACTATATGTATATATTGTGTAAACCAACATAAACCAACTATTGTAACCCTTACTATCTCCTTCTAAGCTTCTGTCTGATATTCTGGAAGGAGAAAGTCCCATCAGCAATGACACCCTTGGTGCATGGGACATCAAATCGTCCATCGGCCAGGGAGAAATGCGTGTATCCTGTGATCCATGAACAACTGCAGATGCAAATTTTGATATCTCCAACCCGTCTAGAGATATGTGAGTCGTTGATTTCTTTGATCAATCTGAGGGTGGACTGCCTATTTTTAAAAGTATCTTCAAAACTTTGAATTTGTTGAGATGGTCAAAGGATTTCAGCCCGCTCCAACCTTCATAGATTGCATCGGAATTTATATGTAGAGATATCTCGTTCCAAAACAGGTGTTGTACATATTTAGGTGGGAATGGGAACATGAAAGCTGAGAACATATGAATGATACAATCCAGCTGAATCATGATATTTCTCCACCCTGAAATAAACTGCTCTTTTCATGGTTCGGAAGAAATGAAACCATCATCTGCAGGGATCTAGGAGGTGCATCCATGGCGATGTTTGCTGCTTGGCTACCAATATATATATATATGGACTGCCTATGGCAAATCACTACAAGTAAGTGCAACTTTGGGGAATGACTCCCTTCAGTGACAGCTCAGTTGGTCATTTTAAACTGTAATTTATCAGATATTGCCAGATATATGTTTTAGTCTTGACATAGGAGCTCAGTCCAGCAACAAACTAGGAACAAGCAGAGCTTCTCGCGCTGATAGCAACTTCCCGTCTTATATACAAGTTAAACAATTACCCGACGTTAAGCCTATGATTTAAACAATCCGTGGACCATGTATCCATAGTTCCCTTCAAAATTACCATCCTTTACCTGCAAATGATCCTGTCTCTCTGTGCTTCGAGCATCATGATCAGCCTTCTGGCCGGTCAACACGTGTATATACATATATATATATAGATAATATGCAGTTTATTGCAGTTTACTTTGACCCTCACTTATCACCAAAAAAAAGTTGGTTAATGAGTCAGTCTTATTGTTTGAAAGGCAAATTAAGGGTCTACCTACAGTCATTGCACCCGGCTTGGGGGTTCCACATCATCATCACCATCATCATCATCGTCGTCATACTCTTTCATCATCATCTTCATCATATTCATCATTTTGATCATATTCATCATATTCATCATATTGATCATCGTCATCATCGTCATCATCATCATCATCAGCAGCAGCATCATCTGTGTATTCACTGGATGGAAATAGGTCAAAAGCGAGCGCCCAAAATTTGGGTATCTCTTACCCTCAGATAGGATGATATCTCTTTTTGACGGCTTTTTTCCCAAAACACCTATGGTATTGTGAAACTTTTTTTCAGTACCCGATTGGATACTGCTGTCAGAATGGGATTGGTATACGTTTACGAAAAAACTCAAAGCCGATAGAACCACAAGCATCTTCATTATGGTATTCAAACCATCCACTTTGCCACTTTGAGGAGGTCAACACTCTTGTTTTGAATGTGTGAGGAAACTCCGGGTAAGATTCACATAGATTCACCATGTTTCTGTCATGTTTATGGATGTTTGTTCTATTGACCTTCCACCTATTTTTTCGGCCAGCACTTGTGCTATGCCCGCCACTCTTTTGGGATGATTGTCGGGAACCTCATTTTTGCTGACCCTTACAGTACTTTGTGGCCTTCCACTATTNACTTGTGCTATGCCCGCCACTCTTTTGGGATGATTGTCGGGAACCTCATTTTTGCTGACCCTTACAGTACTTTGTGGCCTTCCACTATTTTGAATGGTTCAACATGATGTCCCTCACGTGGCTTCGTGGGGGACGGGATTGTTGACCCTCTGCGGGGTTTCTCTGGCGGCTGCAAACGCTGTTTTCAACACTTTTTACATAGACCCTGAAGAAAACCTAGAAAAACCCTAGGCAAAACCCTGAATTAACCCTAAAGAAACCCTAAATGAACCCTAAAGAAACCCTAAAGAAACCCTAAAGAAACCCTGCAAAAACCATATGAAAGTGTATATAGTGAAGTACCTGGTGGGCGTAGNAAGAAACCCTAAAGAAACCCTAAAGAAACCCTGCAAAAACCATATGAAAGTGTATATAGTGAAGTACCTGGTGGGCGTAGCGCACGTGCTGCGGGTATTTTTTGAGGACATCCAACCCACACATCTGTGAGTCCTCCTGAAATTTGACCCATACCTAGGACTTGACCGGCACAATCACCTCCACATTGGATTTATTCTCAACCCTCACATCGAACCCTCAAAGTATCCACCCCACGGTCCCTTGGATGTGCCTTTCATAAAGCTGTCTCAGGCCCTGCCTTGGAGTATGCACTGAAAGTTGAGGATCAAAAGAGCTTGGGTGCTATGAACCTGTAGCTGGGTGCTCTATTGACCTCCCAAAAAATTGGTGTTTCTCCCAAGATTTGAAAAAGTGTTCATCTATTTCTAGACGTTGAGGGCCTTGCGCATGCCATTGATGAAGCCCTGCGCTGAAGTCCACCAGCCTGGCACTTCTGCATTGGGCTTTGCTCTGGAGCCTGGCACTTCTTGCGATTGCCGCTTCCTCATCGTCGCGCGTTACGGAGCCGGGTGGTGAAGCTTGCGCTGTTCAGAAAGTCCTGTGGACTCTGCTGCAGTTCTCCTCCAAGTGGCAAAGGTCAATGGCAGCCAATGGGAATACAGAACCAAAATACCACTTGACCCTCGGTTCAGACATGAAATTGGGGTCAAGGTACCAAGACTACTAGGGAAAGTTGGTGTATGACCAGGGCCAACTAGGCTAACCATTGGTTTGATGGTTCTATCATGTTCTATCTATACTTGATGGTGGATTTCATCAACAAACAGGGTGATTTCTAGGTGCTGTACCCTCTGGTAAACTAACATAACTATGGAACATGGCCATAGAAATAGTGGATTTGCCCATTAATATCATGGTGATTTTCCATGGCTATGTTAGTTTACCAGAGGGTAAATAACCTGGTGAATTCTTGCCTAGGTCAACTGGTTTGATTTCATGCTTGGCTGATCTCTCCAGTGGGTGAACTCGGGGGGTTTCTGGATTTGTCCATGGATTGATCGAAGGGAACAAACAGAGGATCCATGGCTTTGTTCGAAATAGTGTATGCCCCCCAAAATAGCCATTTAATGGGAAATATGATGGTTAACCAATGGATTTTGTATACCCTATTTTTCGGACTAACCTCAATCATGACAACAAACAACCCACAGCCATATAATATATATATATATTATATATATATATATGATATGGACTGAAGCAGCAACAAGTTGCAACATGTTCACCAGTCGTTGCTGGGTTGGTAGCATCACGGTATCCAAGTTTTTGATGGGTCTTTCATGGGTCTGGAAGAATTCAATGCCACTGAACCAACTAACGGTGGCCCCCATAAAGCAAGAACTTCACCCCACAACACACCAGTTGAGGTCCCCTGAAGTCGCTTAAGAAAAAAACACATGATTTTGTGCAAAAGTGGTGGTCAATACTAGCCCATCCAAATGGGTACTTACCCCACCACGTTCCTGCTTATGTAATTGTAACATCTTTAAACACACCCAGTATTGCTGGTTAAGATCTCCAGTTATCATCTTCGCCATGATTGCTGGTCCCTTTCTCCCCATACATCCTTGTTTTGAGGCATCGATCTGTCCGAATATGTTTGTTTCCGGTTGTTCAACCCCTCGAGGAAAGCATATAAAGTTAGCTAGCATCATTATCTGAGTCATAGGGCTGACAAAAAGCATGGCTGAAATCACCTACCAAATTCTTGGACATATCTGCACATTGCCAGTATGGGAATGTAGTCCCCATTTGGTCCAACGTTGCTGGTTATGTATTTTCATGATATTCCCATTGATTGTTTGTTGTACCAATAGTTGTTTGATGGTTAACCCCCCTAGTTGATGGTGAACATGTTTGATACATTGGATAAACAGCCTCTTGCAATGTCCAAGCCAATATTAAACCTTATTGGATTGCATTTTCACCAATGTTGCTGGTGCAATTTTGCCGGTTAAAACCCCAGTGCGCTGTTGGATCAACCAATCAACAGTTGGGGACATAGTCACTGGGGCCCCATCCTGTCCCGTCATAGTGATTGATATCTGCATGTACGGACCTGGTTACCTACAAAAAGAACTATGACATTCCATCATTTGCCATGACTTATTACATATTCATAGCTACAACAATCCTTTCCCCCTATATAATATTAAACACCCCCAAATGAAACCATGATTTAGCATGATTTATATAGTGGGGTATGAAATCACATGTTCAGGACCGTACAATGACGTTGTTTAATATCAGGTGTATGGGATTGTTTGAGTGCAGCCATTAAACCATTAGTTGTCTATAGTTGGTGATATCCAGATTCTATTCCACTTCGTAGGGGATTCACATGTACTATGAATCGGGGATGGGAGTACATCAACTGGATTAAAGATATCAGAAACTGTTGCTACAGAGTATCAACAGTTATTAACGGTTATGATCCCATTGGTAACAGCTATCAACAGTCATTGACCCACGCTTCACAGTGATTGACAGTTACCAGCAGTTTTTTGAACCCATGAGGAAAGAAAAATCATGATCAACAGTTGTTCAAAGTGTTTGACCCATGTTTACCCTCTGGTAATTTAACATAGCTATTGAAAATGGCCCATGTATACTGGATTTTCCCATTAATATCATGGTGATTTCCCATAGTTATGTTAGTTTACCAAAGGGTAAATCACCATTCTTGACCCATTGTTGACAGGGCAAAAGATGGCTCGACAAAAATGTCCGTTCGCCCAGTCACGGGAGCCAGTGCTCCGTGTCCAGTCTGGCTTTCACGGGAACGGCAGCACCTGCCATGGTCATCCAGGGGCATCATGTGCAAGGCGGTGCCCCATAGCCATGGGTTGGATTCAGGTGGTACAAATAACTCCAAGTTCACGTTTGGGTTTATGGTCAATATATCGAACTATAGTTACCGTGGCTTACAAACCAACTTATAACTGGGGGTACTTCCCAAAGAGCGTGATACTTCCATGGTACCCCTGTTTAACCCTCCCAATGAATCCAGGCTGGACATCAACAAAATTCTCCAGGATCTGTATGCACCTGCTGATCATCACCCAAGTTGGCAACTCAGAGGACACCCAAATAATCCACAACCCGCCGACGATTTTTTTCAACCAAACAACTTTGTAGACGAACCCCCCAAACGGTTTTATCTTTTTCATCGATCTATTCAATCTATGGGCTCCAACATGGGGCCGTATTACGGTTCCGTTAATCTGGTGGATTCCAACACAATACATACCGACCAAAGGCTTTTTGTTCTCGAGTGAAATAGGCGTGGGGACCTCTGACCAAGAGGGTTATGAGCCCAAGATACCCCATCGCTCAATCTGTGTAACTCCTGGGTGCTACGCCATGAGATCGTCTTCAGCACCTCCGAAATCTTCAGATGATGCTGGCATGGGTGTCGTGCAGGATGGCAATCCGTTTTGGTCCGAGAAGGCGAAGATGGACTACCTGCTGAGAACATCGAGGCCACAGGGACTGCCAGAACAGTCTCCAGGCTCTGAGGACTGTCCGCCGGTGATGGATGCTGCATACTTGGGACAGTGTGTGGGCAAGGGACGGGGACAATCTTCAACAAGACAGATGTTTGTGACACCACCTAGCAACAAAGCTTCTGGTTTGAATCATGGTGCTGATGCAGCGGTTTTTCGTGGGAAGCAAACAGAAGGGAAGGTTCCAGTGGATGTGGCTGGAAATGGGAAGCTGGATAGAAGGGATGCATC
>BGPT01003595.1:484-18502 GCA_003297045.1 Symbiodinium sp. clade C Y103 | reverse complement strand
CAACCAACTTCGGGAGCAGAATGCTCAACTGATGTCTGAACTGGAAAAGTATAGATTGATGAAGGGCAGCCCTGAATCTGGTGATAGCTCCACTCAATCGTGGGTCAAAGTTCCTAGCGACAGCATGCGAGATGGGAGGGATGTCACTGGTGTGGAATGCAGAACACCCCGCAATGATGGTTTGGGTGACAAAGGGAAAGGCTGTAGATTCACTCCAAACGGTACACAAGTTCCTGACAGTACTCCTCCAAAGGATGATGCAACGATCCCTGAACCTCCAATTTTGCCGCCTGTGCCTCCATTCCCATGTTCCACATTGGCGGATGATGTTGCCACTGGAATGTTGGATCAGTATGAAGTGATGAATGACGATTCTAGGATGCGTCTTGGTGAACGTTCATGGAAGCCACAAGGTGAACCTACCCCGGGTGAGGCTAGAGCTTTCTGGTTGGAACGTGAGGTTGTAGCCCTGAAACAATCTTTGGCCAAGATNACGTTCATGGAAGCCACAAGGTGAACCTACCCCGGGTGAGGCTAGAGCTTTCTGGTTGGAACGTGAGGTTGTAGCCCTGAAACAATCTTTGGCCAAGATGTCACAAGGGAATCCTTTTCGAAACAATGAATATTGGTCCAGTGGTTTTCAACCCCCACCGGGTCCAATTGTCCCGGGTCGTCTTGAAGCGCCTTCGGATCCTGACTTGGCTGAGCGCATTAGCCGTATGCATCCTGGTGATCCTCAAGGGCACTCGCTTGGCAGTGGTGATTTTCAGGGCCGTGATCGGGCTTGCACTACTAGCATGGTTCTTGGTGCGGGTTCTCAACATGATCGGGCTGGCACTGCAAGCATGTGTCTTGGAGCGGAACGTGGACCAGCTCGGGCTTGCGCTTCTAGCATGGGTCTTGGTGCGAATCNGGCACTGCAAGCATGTGTCTTGGAGCGGAACGTGGACCAGCTCGGGCTTGCGCTTCTAGCATGGGTCTTGGTGCGAATCTTGGACACGATCGGGCTGGCACTTTCAGCACAGAGCTTGGAGATCAATATGGACAAGATCGGGCTTTGCAGCATGGAGGTGCGGATCCACGACATGATCGGGCTTTCCATGGGTCTGCAACGAATCTATTTGATAAAGTTCCTGGCAATCCTTGGGCCCTTCCTCGGCAAGGTTTGGGGGGAGGTGGATCAGGAGTTGGAAGTCAGGACCGAATTTATGGTCCCTGGTCTGGATCGGATCAAGGTTCCATGAACACCAAAACAGCGGAAATCCCAGATCTTCCAGCTACATCAAGCCCTTTGCAGTTCGGCGACTGGCTCCATTTGAGCTCTCCAACGATGAAGGACATTAGTGGAGTCGCTGGGTGGTGGTGGGAATCAACACTGCGGGAGGCCAAGGTATACTATGAGCAGTGGAAATCTAGCTCGCCTTTGCAGCGCATCCAGATCATGCCAAAGCTTCCAGACGATCTGAATGAACATCGCTTCCAGCGTACTGAGCAAAGGGGTGTTCAAATGTTGCTGAAGGCAATCCCCTTGGCCGAACAGCAGGAGTTGGTCACCGATAGAAGCCTTAGCTCGACCGCCGTTCTCTACAAGCTGATGGTCCGGTTCCAACCAGGTGGAGCAGGAGAGAAACAGATCCTCTTGCAGCAGCTGACAACGATGCCTAAGGTCACCAGTGCTCATGAAGTGGCATCTGCAATGCGCAATTGGCGCAGATACTTCGGCCGTGCCCAAGAAGTTCAAGCAGTGTTGCCAGACGGCGTGCTACTTGTGAAAGCCCTGGATGAACCGCTTCAGAAAATCGCTGCCCTGGATCAGCAGGCGGCATTTCGCCTTTCTCAGAGCAGAATGCAGCTGCAACTGGATGAGAAGCCGGAGCATGGTAGCCTGTGGGCTTTTAGCCAATGCTTGTTGGCCGAAGCTGAAACTTTGTGTTTGATGGCCACGACACCGAAGACGGAGCCGCAATCTTCTTTGAAGTTGAAGCCTATGGATGCAACTGGCCTCAGTTCTGCAATGAAGAGCTCTCTGGATTCAACTTCTACAACAAATGGCAAGGGCAAAGGTGGTTCCACTTTTGATGCGCCCTGCAAGTGGTTCCGTAGTGATCAAGGATGTCGAGCTGGGCAAAAGTGCAAGTGGAGTCACAGTTGGGAGGGCATCACTGACAAACATGCTCGTTGTTTTGTGTGCGGCTCCAAAGAACATCGCAAAAACGACTGCAAACTCAAAGGCGGCGGTGGCAAGAAGCTGGACGAACTCAAGAGTTCGGGGGGAGGACATGCAACCTCATCCAGTGCAACCACTGCTTCTTCAGCTTTGTCATCTACCTCTACTCCATCCAAGCCCAAGATCAATGAGATGTCAGCATCAACAACAGCATCAACCACAGCTACTCCCTCTGGAGAGTCTTTGCCAGTGACGGAATCTGTGGATGGCAGCAATCTTGGTGACGGTGGAACTGGTGGTGGAGGTGATCAAGCTGCTCGAAATGAGAAAACAGCCGAGCTCCTACATGAAGCAACTCAATTGCTCAAGACCCTGAGGGTCCCTCAGTCCCAGTCCAATCCACGTCTCAAAGTGATGATGCAGATAGGAGGACTGGAGCACACGGAGTCCAACCTGGTGCTCCTTGATTCCGGAGCGACTCACGGGCTACGTCCTGCAAGGGATCGTGATGAATGGGAGAAAGGTGAAAGGACAACGGTCCAACTGGCAAATGGGACTACGGATGCGTTCCGGTTGAAGCCTGGCACCAAAATTCTCCTTTGTGATCCGGCACTCGAAGCCTCTTGGATTGTCCCAATGGGAGCCCTTGCAGAGTTGGATTTTTCGATGAATTGGTCTGGTACTCAATGTCAACTGCGAGATGATGTTGGACGTCAAATACCTGTACAAGTGCAACATGGATGTCCTATGGTGTCTTTGGCGGATGGCCAACAAATCCTGCAGTGGCTTGAAGGTTTTCAAGTGCACCAGCGCCGCAAATTGGCAATGGTCAGGTCCTTCATGCAGAATCCGGGGGGGATTGATCCCGCCAAGTTGGACCTGGAGATGGCACTTACCATCAAGCTCAAACGACTTTTTCCAGATCTTCCCGAAGAGATCCTTGGCAAGTTGGTGCCACACCTGGATGCTATGAACTCCGAGCAGTTTGGCTCACTGGTGCCGTGGAACAGGCACAAACGAAGACGACTGCAACGAGCACGCAATGTGGTGCTTCATGTTTTCTCTGGTGACAATCCTNATCAACCACTGAAGTCTTGTGTGTGGATCTTCAGGGCGGTGGCATCAAAGCCAATTTGCTGGACAAGCACGTCTATGCATTTCTCCTCACTGTGGCTGCCTCTGGCAAATTGCGCATCCTTCTTGGAGGTCCACCGTGCCGAACAGTGAGCGCATTGAGAAGCCAGAATGATGGGGGACCGGGGGAGCTCCGAAGTGAGGAATGGCCGTATGGGCTGCCTGATCTCTCCATGACTGATCTTGAGAAGGTGCAGAACGATAGCATTCTGTTCTTTCGCTACTTGTCGCTCTATGTGGTTGCTGAGGAAGTCAGGTTACCTCGAGATCCCAAAACTGAGTTCATCCTTGAACAACCCAGAGATCCAGAGGAATATCGCAGTCAAGATGATCTACAACAACGACGATACATGTCGATGTTTCGCACTCCTGAATGGAAGCAGTTCCAAGCGGAGTACAAGTTCTACAAGGTGGACTTCGACCAGGGCCCGATGGGACATGAGCGTCGAAAACCAACCACTCTTTTCACGTCGATGGAGACGTTGATGGAACTTCATGGAATTCATGGTGATCCAGCGAAACCGCCAGAGAATCTCCGTGATCGACCGCTACAAGAACGATTGGATGCCTCCAAAAGATGGGCCGCATGGGCTCCAGGCCTCAAGCAGGCGATGATGGTGGCTATCCGACAACGACTACAAGTCATGGACATGGAATGGGCTGCGCGCCATCCTCAAAGTGCTGCAGGCACTCCAAAAGGCCGACATGCTTCACTGCCAACACCTCATGAAGGCCAGAATCAATGCCAAGAACACTTTTCAGTGCAACCACTGCAATCCGGTCATTCTTCAGTGCAATCACCAACACCGGAAGGATATCCACAAGTTGGGAACTCAATGGAACCTTCTTCATTGCCAGAGTTTGAACCTGATTCAGTGCCATCACAAAGAACCGGTCATTCTTTAGTGCAATCACAAGAGCCGGGAAGTGAACGACCAATGAATCATGTTGGACCTTCTTCATTGCCATCACTTCAACCTGATTCAGTGCAACCTCACGAAAGGCTGGAGTTTCATGGACGTGATAGCGCAATGGCAGCTACTTCCAACATCTTCCAACAACAACAACATCCACCTCGAGTCAAAGCTCTTGGTCAAGTTGCTCTGGAACAGTGGCGCAGGCATTTCTTGAATGACCATCTACCAGCTCGGCGTGATTGCGCCCATTGCGTGAGAGCGCAGGGTCGCAGCAAGCCACATCGACGAGTTCAACACCCCGATGCCTACACGCTGAGTCTGGACTTTTCTGGACGACTATCTCCTGGAGGAGACCAACTTCAAGCGGATGTTCGATATCTACTGGTGGGAGTGTACACCTATCCGGTGAATCGCAAGGGCCAGTCAATGCTTCCAGTGCCATCAAGATGAAGATCATCCTCTACCAGATCTTGATGTCGAATTCTCTGATGAGGACATGGACCATGAAGTCCCCGCTGATGTCATGCCTGAAGAGGACGATGAAGTTCCGATGGATGACGAGTCACCAGCAACCAAGCGTGCCAAGTCTATGAACGAGACGTGGCTGAAGATGGTGGAGGAAGCTACTGATGTCGCAGTTAGGCAACTCACCTTTGTGCAACCTGTGAAGAGTCGGAATGTGAAACATCTTCTACCAGCGTTGGCCAGGGTGTATGCCCGACTTCGAGCACTTGGGTTGCCAGTGTATCGCATCCATTCAGATCGAGCTCGTGAATTTTCTTCAGCTGAAGTGCAATCATGGGCAACTGAAAGAAGTATCCTGACCACCATGACATCAGGGTCAAGTTTCAAGGCAAATGGAAGAGTAGAAGGGGAAATGAACGTGGTCAAGAAATCCATCCGAACACTCATCTCTTCAGGAGCGGCCAAGCTCAATCAGTGGCCACTTGCAGCCAGGCACATTGGCGAGAGGAGATTGAGACGTCAATTGTGTCAATTGGGATGGCCTGTGGGCCGGCTGCTGAGGTTCGGAGCGACAGCCTTTGCACTCCGAAAGAGCTGGCAAGAAAGATACGCACCCTGGAGGGAGGTGAGGGAGGAGGTCACGATTCTTGGCCCCGACACCTACAGCTCGTTGACGAGCACTGGCTACTTTGTGCAGTCCAAGGCCACGGGTCGATGTTTTTTTACGGACGACATTGTGGTGCCGGAGTTGCCAGCTCCCAACGTTGAAGAGCAGGTGCTCTACCTTCCAGAAAGACCAGAGGGAGCACCTGTGCACAGGCATCGTAAAAAGGCAGCGGTTCCAGCCTTGTCGATGTTGACCATCGAGGGGGAGCAGGTGATCCTGAGCCGACATCCTGACATGTTCGAACCTGCTGCAGATGCCCCCTATGATTCTTCAAGTGATCCGTCTGGGTGGACGCTGGAAACAACGGCAGCATCCAATGAAAGCTCACCGAGGGCACCTGACTTCGAAGCGGAGGAATGGTGGCTTGGAGGTGGGGATGAGGAGGGGGTGCCTAACAGGCGGGCTGGTGGCTCACACCCGTCGACCCCAAGCGATCATCCAGCGGCCCTCAGAGCTTTTCGAGCACTTCATGGCAACTTGACGGAGTATGTCCAGGATGAACTTCAATGTTTGGATGCCACTTCAAGTGATCAAGCGCTTTGGTTGGGATCAGTCTCTGAAGCCATCCACTTGAAACAGCTGGTTGAACAACGTCTGCATGATGCGGAGGAAAGGGAAGTTCAACAAATGAATCAAGGTTTGGAACAAGAATTTCTGGTCACCAAGACCGTGAGTAATCAAGAAGTTTGGAACAACCTTGAAGCATGGAGCCCCTCAATCCACAAGGAATTCAATCAGCTTGTCCACAACAAGAAGGCAGTTCGCCAGGTGACCAAGGATGAGTTGCGACAGATGGCAAGTCGCTTGGGAGTTGGCATAGAAACTCTGCCTGGCAAAATGGTCCATGTTCGCAAACCTGGCGGTGTCTACAAGTCCAGGGCAGTCATCTGTGGGAACTACGCTGATGACACCCATGACAACCAGGACTATGGCACCAGCACCTATGCCGGGGGCGTAGACGGCCAACAAGTTCGAACCATGGTCAAAGTGGGAGCCCTCAAGGGCTGGCAGTTGGGATCAACCGACATAGCCACGGCTTTTCTCAATGCGCCAAGGCGTGAAACCAATCGGTTGATCGCGATGGAGGTGCCGTCTGTCTTTAGACGCCTGGGCCTTGCAGACAGCCACCATATTTGGGTGGTGGACAAAGCGCTATACGGATTAACATCCTCTCCACGTGATTGGGCGCTTTATCGTGACGATACAATCCCATCACTGACTTGGAAGCGCATCTGCAATGAACGCCCTCTCAAAGGCCACTTCCAGAAGACCCCCGATGAGAACATTTGGCGCTTGGTGGAGACTGATGAGATCACGGGGGAGAAACAATGGGTCGGACTGATGTGCATCTATGTGGATGACTTACTTTTTGCAGCAGAACAAGATGCTTTGNGGGGAGAAACAATGGGTCGGACTGATGTGCATCTATGTGGATGACTTACTTTTTGCAGCAGAACAAGATGCTTTGAAAGCAGCGGCAAAAAGTATTGAAACTGTGTGGACGCTGTCACCTTTGGAGACGACGGAGGCGGGGAAGGTGATCAAGTACTGTGGGTTCGAACTGGCAAGAGCTCCATGTGGGGATGGATTTCTGGTGAGCCAACGAAAGTATGAGAAGGAGATGTTGCAGCGGTTTGGTATCAAGAAATCTACTGAGTTTCCGAACTTCCGCCTGACGGAGGAGGATGAGTTCCCGGGGGAGGACATCAAACCGGCTGACATCAAGACTGCCCAATCCATGGCAGGAGCACTTCTCTGGCTCACGACCAGAACCCGGCCTGACATCGCTCTGAGTGTTGCTGCAGCCTGCAGACTGACCACCAAGAACCCTTTGAAATCCATCGAAATCTCAACAGCGGTGATGTATTACATCCATGGAGTTCAAGGTGGGCTTCACTATGCCGGGACGATCCCAGAAAATGATTGGGGAAAACGTCAACAACTGAAAGTGAGACGTCATGATCGCCTACTTGAAGTTTTCTCTGACATTGCTTTTGGAGTTGGAAGTCGCCATCGGAGTTTGCAGGGACTGATTGTCTACTTTGCTGGATCTCCTGTAGCTTGGGGTGCTTCACAACAGCCCTTTGTCACGTACTCAACGGCGGAGGCCGAATTGGTTTCCTATGGAGAAGGGCTCAATGCAGGCCGTGCTATGCTGGCGATGATCTGCTCAATGTTGGAGGAGTCTCCGCAATCTGTTGAGAAGATTTTGTACGGAGACAATGCAGCTGCAATTTCCATGGCGCATGGCACCGGAGCATCTTCATGGAGGACAAGACACCTCAGAGTCCGATCATCTTTCCTCAAGGAGGCGTTGGATGGCGTGACACCGGATGGTCTTTGGAAGCTCTTCCATCTACGTGGAACGGAGCTCGTAGCTGATGGATTGACAAAGCCTCTCCATGGACAAGCTTTTGCCAGGTTTCTGCAGGACCTGGGGATGGAACCTCATGAGTCCCCATCAAGTTCTTCGGAGGAGGAACATCACGGATCTGGAAGGGGGGACAATAGTGTGGCTGTTCGAGCCTTGGTGCTGGGAAGCGCATTGCTTGCCACAGCTGAAGGAGCATCTGATGATCAACAAAATGATTCAAACTTCACCGTGCTTTGGTTGGTTGGCGTGACTTTGATGACGTTAGGGTCAATCTATCTTGGAAGACTTCTTCACGATGCTGGGAAGTTCTGTCTGAAAAGATTGAGGACGTTGGAGGAGGTCGCAAACCGGCTGGAGAGAGAAAAACAAGGTGATGCTTCGGATGATGAAAGTATCATTGTGATTTCCGGCGACGAGATAAAGCCTTCTATGATGATGACTGCTGGATCTGCCCCTGAGCAGGGCCTTCGCCATCGATCTACAATTGCTGGATCTGCCCCTGTGCAGGGCCGTGGTGCGACAAGTACATCAAGTGCTCCTGTGCAGAGCCTTCAAAGCGTGGCGTTGAGCTCTACAAGCCAAAGTATGAGGCAACAATCGGGCTCTGGCAGAATGGTGGAGTCGACTTCGCGAAGCCGAAATCTGACTTCGTCAAGGATGGAATCTTCATCGAGCATGACCACTGAGCAGGGTCCTTCTATGTCATCGTCGAGTGCGATGTCTGTGCCATTGAGGCGACGATCGGGCTCAGCAGAGCATGTATCTCTCAGCGCGGCATCGGCAGCAGCGGCTGATCTTGCATCGAGTCTTGCGGCAGCAGCGTCTTCGGCAGCCGAAGCTGAGCGTAGTGAGACCCCAGNATGGCAACAAAGTACCATCAGTACAGAAATAAGAAGCCTTGAGCCTAGCACAATTGGTGCTTTACAATAGAGCACATGATGTGCAACATTTTGTTTGCCTAAATGGCAAAGGGGGAGTCCGTTAATCTGGTGGATTCCAACACAATACATACCGACCAAAGGCTTTTTGTTCTCGAGTGAAATAGGCGTGGGGACCTCTGACCAAGAGACGGTAATATGATGGGGAGATCGGAGATGAACAAAGCAATCCGATTGTCGGTTTCCATCGACTCTACAAACACGTCCATCCCATGGGTCATCCAGTTCTTCTCCCGGGAGCTGAAAAAACCTTTTTTTCCCGATTTGAAATAGGTTATATACTATCTTTAATTTAATGAAATATATATATATATATAATTATATATATATATGATATATATATATATACATATGGGTTTGTCTGGAAATGGTGTATACCCCCAATTCTAGCCATTTGACGGGATACTTGACATTACCCAATGGGATTTGGGGGTACACCATTTTCAGATTACCCCCAAATCCCAAGAATTCCCAGATCCAATCCCATCTTGGCCCTTTGATTGGGACAATCACAAACGAACACCCATGAATCATCCCGTGGATTGTATCCCCCCTTTATATGCTTTGAAGTTGTTTGATATCTCCCCATCCTTCCCCATCTATCCAAAAATGGTATCATCATGGTCAATCTTTGGTAGTCCATTGCTGGTTATGGTGATTTTCCATTTAAGGCAAAAACAGTAAGGATTGTTCAAATGATTCAACTATCTCTCCAGTCGGCTGGGAAACAAATTCGCCCACATATCCCTGCCTGACTGGAAATTGATCATAGGAATTGGTGGATCTACTGGTGCCTTCTCCTCAGAGTCACGATGATTTTGGGTAATGCCACAAGCTGCTAGTGTGGGCACCCCGGGCTGCCATAAAGCTTCCTTTTTTGGGATGATGTGAATCCAACCCATGGTGATCAAAAGGGGATGGTGATCTTGGCACTGGGCTTACCTACCACATGAAATTTGGGATCTCACCAAGTGTAGCATGGGACATGGGATAATCATGATATGTAAGAACTGTACCCATTTATAGTAGTATCGTCTACACACCATGATTCATTGGGAAAGCAATATACAAATAGGATGTTCAATATGGGATATGGGCCACTAACCATTTATAAGCAACTAGAAGTGGGTATACCCTACTGTAATGGGAATGATGGGGATATATGATATATGGGGATATATGGGGATGTCTTATATAACACGTTGACAGATCTGAAATAACATCACTTTGGAATAGCGCCCCTTACTGACCATACAGTGACGTCACGGTGAAGTGGTTGTGACTTACTTAGAGGTATCAATCCTTAGGGATTACTATATCATTTTCTCTTGAGATTGTTTACCCGCACACAATGAGATTGCCAATCCACAAGAGTGCGCATGCCAATGGAAATA
This sequence comes from Symbiodinium sp. clade C Y103, assembly GCA_003297045.1. Lineage (NCBI taxonomy): Eukaryota > Dinophyceae > Suessiales > Symbiodiniaceae > Cladocopium > Cladocopium sp. clade C. The sequence goes on along the minus strand of BGPT01003595.1, from coordinate 8,446 downwards.
CCGCAAAAACAAGGCGGATAGCAGTGATAGCAATCATGCTGAGATCTCACCATTTCTTCCTCTCACAAGCATTCCTGTGCACCCTATTGGATCCAGTTCTACATCCTTCAACTTTTTTTCATGCCAACGACTATCAGTCCGTGTCTCCATGACATATGGACAGTAACTATCCTACGTGTGCCTTCATCATCAATAAATACGAAGAGAGAAAAACCGAGAGAGAGGGAGACCCTCCGGAAGTCAAACAATGGAAAATCACCCATTTATTATTTAAAGATGTTTTTCCTATATAGTGAAGCCTCAATTTAATTCGAGGATTTCTCAGCCTGCCATGAGCGACTGCAGTTTTGTGAGCCTCAGAGTTGCGGTGTGGCGGGCCCGACCTCGCTTTGAGCCTTGTTTTCTCCGAGTCTCTATATGTGCGCAAGACAAAAAAACTTGTACATGGAGGTGATTTCAGATGAGACATATATGGTGGCGGGTCAAACCGTATTGTTATCCATTTTAGTGGGATGAACATCCATTTACCAGCTATTTTGATGTTCACTAGGTACCAGGGTTTTGACTTATAGCCATATAGATACACAACTTCGCCACAACGATTGTGGCTCCGCTGCCCAAGTTTCTCGTAGCATCGGGTTGTGAGCTGCCAAATCCATGAGGATTTCCTCGTCGCGTTGACAGTTGGATCTGGTGGGTCGCTCGGGGAGTTGCCCTCTGGTTGTTTAAGGTCGCGAACGGAAAAAATCACCATTTTTGAGAGGTAAAATCCTCATGAATCATCTGTTTCATCTGTAAATCGACCATTTGCCGAGCTATAGTCAAATAACCAGAGGGTACACATTCCTGGAAAAATATGAATGACACATGACATGTCATGAATGACTGATTGAAGGGAAAATTCCAAGGAAACGCCTGTATTATACCATCCAATTTCGGGGTTGCGCTTCAATTCTGGGATCAAAGTCATGTGTCCCCGCAACATGGCGGTGAAATTTCCGAAAGAACAAAGGGGGGGGGGTCTGGCTGGGAAAATCATCTATCAATATATCGGAGAGTATTCCAATGGCCAGGAAGATATGGCTGAAATATGGAGAATATCTATGGCTGGAAAATCATAGGACATATTCCGATTGCATCCAATTGCCATGTTTGAATACCGGAGAGTACTATGATCTTAAGAAATGAGCCGAAATCTTGGTGAGATCTTCTCAAAAAAAAACAAACAAATCTTCCTCAGGCCGCACCCAGCGGCGCCTGAACTCCATTGGTCATTTTCCAATCGGTCATGAGCCGGTCCATGTCGATCTTTGCAATCCTTTGTCCTGGAGCTGTCTAACCAGCTTTTCTCAAATCACTAGATTGGTTTAAGGGAAAATTTACAGGAAACCCGTATATTTAATGGGAAAATCCATGGTTTCCTGTAAAATTTCCCATTGACCAATCCATTGATCAAAGAAACGGATGAAACATGCCAGCCCCAGCCGTGGGATTCAACCAGCAAGCCTTGGAAAATTCATCCAACCAAAAAAGGCCATGAGCGAGCCCCGAACATCTGCATATGTGGGGACGGGAACAGAACATTTCATCAACATCTGCATCACCCATCTCTTCACATGGTTCAGTCAACCGTGGCTGGAGATGGCTTTGAGACACGGGAGGATACGATTGATACCATGGGGTTTTCTCCAGGAGGGCGGGTGGGCGAAAAGAACCAGTGGACCAAACATGAAAATCTGAGGGTCCACCGCCTGCCACTAAGATTTGTTCCAAAGTCACATTTCCAAGCTTAAGAGTCTCAGCCCTGTTTTTCAGATTTGCGACCCTCCAAATCCATTCCCAAATCCAGGTCGCACAAAGCAAGCGAGACCCTCTGGTAAACTAACATAGCTATTGAAAATGGCCACAGAAATAGTGGATTTTCCCATTAAAAATGGTGATTTTCCATAGCAATGTTAGTTTACCAGAGGGTAACCTGTATTGATTGATCATCAGCATTCAACCATCAGGGTGATTTCCCCGAGAAAAAAAATGTTGGCCGTCACTCAGAGATGGCTGGAACATGTCGAATGAAACCAGCATCAAATAACTTTATGGATGTTCATTCAAGTTCCGTTTCCACAAAAAAATGGTATCACTTCTAACATGTTCATCATGTTTTCAGCCACGCCCAAGTCTGTTATAGTCTGAAATCCTGGGGATTTAATAAGTGATCATCCACCAACCGAAAGCACCAGTTGAGTCTGAGTTCAAAAAACTAAAACATGAAGTCTTAGCAGAATTGATGTCTCAGGTACCCTAGTCAGTAGACTAAGATAGATGTGGCAAAAAATGGCCATTGGTAGATGAATTTCCTATGGTGTCCCCATGGTTTTCCACATCTATGTAAAATTATGTAAACGTTTCCCCAGGGTATGTCTTAGCATAACCTTTGCAAACAAACAAAACAGAAGCAATGAGGGGTGATCCATGCAAAACCCTTCTGCAATCCCCAAACCGACGACTCATCTTGACAAATGATCCTTGGCAAAAGCTCCAAAATAATAGTAATAACATATACAGTAATCTGTTGGGTTGTAATTATTGGCTATCCAAGTCTAATGACAACTGATTTCGTTGTAATCTGAATCTACAATAATCATCTACAGCTTGGCCGACAGTGGTTGTAATATGTTGTAATATGTTGTGATATTTTTTTTAATGAGAATCATCCCCACGAAACCAGTTTTTGTATAGCCATGGCCATGACTCCTTCTTTGAACCCCAACAGAATTGCCATCCACCACCCACCACCGTGACGGCCTGCTCTGGGACGATCGAGCTCGAAAATGTAGCGACACAGCCGTAGCTGCGGGAGGGCTTTGTATTCTCAGCGGCGAGTGGTGCGCATCGAAGCGGCTTGAGGCTTGAGGTAGTGAAGTTACGGGTGAACATATGGTACTCCTGAGTCCATTGGTGGATCATTTTCCCAGTGAAAGGACCATTTGGCAGCTAGAAAGCACAGTTTCAGGTCCACACCTGAATGACATCTTCTTAGACCAGTTGTGGGGCCGTTCTTTCTTCTCCAAACGAACATGGGAGGTAAATGATTTGCCAGTAATAGGAACATGCAAATTCTAGATTCTAGATATCCTGCAAAGACATGCTCAGGCAATCTCAGGTAATCTCTAGCACGATATGATACTCCTCCATTTTGGGGTTTTGATTTCGGGGTGTAGTTTAGTTCTGCTTCAGTGCGGATGGCGACGACTCTTCTGTGGTTCATTTCATTCATGTCATCTATATATATATATATATATATATTAATATATATATATATATACATAAATAGGTAGTTGTCCATGCTTTTCGATTGCCATGTCTGACTACCAAAGGATACACCGTCTGGTTTGCACCTTGCACAATCAACCAGTGCAGCTGGCTACATGCTACCTATTGGTCCTCTCTATCTGTCCAAGATAGTTTAGAGCACACAATACAAAAAACGCAACGCGGCAACTCCCAAAGTAAGTTTTAACAGTTCAAAACCTGGAACGAGGGTCAAATTCATCTCAGACATTTTCCATTGGATTGGTTTAAGGGAAAATTTACAGGAAAACCCGATATTTGATGGTAAAAACCCATGGGTTTCCTGTAGATTTTCCCTTCAACCCATTGAATTTTACTTGAGCAACTTTCTGTCTTGGATTTCCATGGGTCTCCCATAGTGAAACATACAGGAGTGTCGAAAAGCGGTTGAAGAAGATGTGCCCAGTTCGGAAGAGCCTGCCTGATGAGATAGATTGAAATGTGTCTATCAAAATATGGTGCAAAGGCAACTCGGCAAGTCTTTGACAACTTTTGTGCAACTCAGAATCTGTGCTCGAAAACTTACTGGTGCTTAGTAGGGAATGGGGGTTGCTGGGATGATTATTTTCATGGTGATTATAGGTCATGAACCCCCATTCCCTGCTAAGCACCAGTAAGAAAATTGGTTTTGAATCCAAATGGGCCATGGAGTTCTAGCTTTATATCACCGAGATGCCGCTCCAGAGCCCTTGGGCATCAACCCTGAACGTGGCTGGCGGTTGATCAGGAGGCGAAAAACGTATACCGTCATTAAGGATAAAGGACAATGTTGATGATGGGAATATATGAAAATGTATGTATATTTCCAGACACATAGAGTACTGTAAGGATATGTCATGATGATTATTTTTTGTTTAAACAAAATGCGTTTTTTCTTGGTTTATCTATCATGTGCTTGGACTATGTACATCTATACATAACCAAGTTCTATAACATAAAAAAAAATGTTGGAGGTGATGTGTTGTCATGTTGGGATGAACAGTGTGACTATAAATTTGGACATTTAATATCATTTAATTAATGCAACAATCAAGGACATATTGTTTGAATATTGATGGGATTTGATGGGTGTATCCATGGAGATATTATGGGTGTATAACTAATCAACTATATCCAGTTTGGCTTTGTCAATGGTGGATTTACCGCCTTTTTTCAGGGCCGTCTTCATGGGGAAAATCATGATCAACCATTCTCTTCGGGGTACCGAAAACTTTGGACAAAGCCAACAAAGTCATATCTACTCACGCCTTGTTTCTGCGGGGAGCGTAATAGGGGTACCAAGAAAAGACCTTGGCTTCTGGAACTTGCCAATGAAGTTTAGTGAAGTCCCTTTACAAATGCCGATCCCTTCAGCTGAAAGCAGTGTCTGAAAATGAGGTTCATCCTCTGACCATTTTAGTGGTGATAATATTATGGTACTAATCCATTGGAATCGGAGGTACAGTATTTTCAGACAAATCCATATTATATTGATGTTTCCATTCTGGCATTTTCCCCTCATTGAAACCACATGGTGCTTAAACATGATCACGTTATTTTTTCGTCGCACTTTTGCAGTGTGCAAAATTTGAAATGGAAGTGGATTGGCACATATTTGGTGCTGAAAACACATGTTGTTTCATTCATTTTGGTTTGACCTTGAACAGCACCCAGTCATATGCCCAGTTGCAATCAAACATGGCAATGAAAAACCAACAAAAAAATGCTATATATTATTACTGTATGTCCTGTACTTTTGCATCATCATGGATTTCCCACAGTCAGATACAATTGCCAGAAAACAATTGGGATGAAATGTCAACCTGCCGCTCCGCATAAAATCGCCAGGTAACATGGCGCTGATCAGGCGATTCACCGACTCTTTCTTGGACTCAGCATGTGGGATCGGGGCACAGCATACGTCCCTTCCCCTGGACAGTCTGGTTTGCTACGCGTTTTCTTGGGTGTATTAATCTCACTTGGGATGTCTTTCCCTTCGAAGTGGGCCAAGAAACAAGGTCAAAAAGAATAACAAGGATACTGACAGGAATAATGAGAACATCAGCATCAACACCACACTCACCATGAGCACCACCATGCTCACCATCAGCAACACCATCAGCATCACCATCATCATCATTCTCCTCCTCCTCCTACTACTACTGATAAAATAATACTACTACTGATTACTGAGTACTGCTGATAAAAAAATATGAAACCTTGGATGATAAAGAACAAAACAACAATCACTAGAAACTAAAATGAATCATAATATATATAATATATCGTAACAACAAAAAGAATGGACGTGCCAGTAATATTTGATAGTAATATGAATAAGAATAATCAATCATCATTCACACTTAACATAATCGAATCAATCATGAACGATGATCACAATCTTTGTTGATAACAATGATAGTCAGTCATGAACATGATCATTGGATAATGAATAAAGAACACAATCTGCAAATTGAAACAAGAAACACAATGGTATTGCCACCAATACGTTGCCCCTAAACTATGTATGATATAGTATTCACCAATAATTTGGAAATCATCATCCGCATAATGATTTCTTATCTCCATACCAACAACATATATTATATATATACACACATTATATTATACAAATAGCAATACCCTCTGGCAAAGTAATATAAAGCAATATAGCTACGGAAAATCAATATCTAATAGGGATATAAACCAAGTATATTTTGCCATCTATGCCATAGCTATGTTAGTTTGCCAAAAGGGTAAGTCCCATTATATCCCCACTATATCCCTTTAAATCCCTATTGTTGTTGGTTAAATCTTTCATGGTTGCCACTTAAGTATTGCTATGTTAGTTGATCCAAAGGTACCAACTTCATCATCATCATCATCATCATCATCATAAATCATCATCGTCGTCATCATTATCATCACCATCATCACCCTACTACTACTACTACTACTTCTTCTACTACTACTACTACTTCTTCTACTACTTCTACTTCTACTTCTACTTCTTCTTCTTCTTCTACTACCACTACTACTACTTCTTCTTCTTCTACTACTTCTTCTTCTACTACTACTAAAACATACTGATTACTACAGATCATAAACAAGAGTAAACCTTGGATGTTTCAACAAAAACACATAAGAATCACCAGAAACTCAAGACACGTCTTAAGATACCACTGATTCCTGCTGATAATGATAACAATATCATCCAATTCCCCCAGATGGCCGGATCTTGTACACAGCGGCCCAGTCCACATCGCCCCGCAGCAGGCATCGGAGAAGCCATGGGAGCCTGAAAAATCTCCGGAGTCAACCAGGAAATCTGGATTTTAACAACTAGAAATTGGATGTTAAGAACCAAATTGATCCGACTTGGATTTAACATGATTTAACAACCAACAGCTATGATTTAAACCTAAACCAAAAAAAAACTGAATCTTCAAAACAACGAAATTGATTTTTAGCGATTAAAAATAGCCAGAGAATCTGCCTACTGGCAAGCGCAGTGATTGCCCATCTGTTCCATGTACGCTGGATCTAATCATTCGGGAGCCCAAATGGAGGATGTAAGTGTTTGGCATTGGGGTCATGGGGGATAGGGATCATTGTTGCCAACAAACACCATGTAAATGGCTTCAAGGGCAGGCTCTACCACTGACTTCAAGGTTTCCAGAGGTCCAGTAAGTTAAAGGGATGAACGTGTTTGGCCACTTGATTTCAAAAGGAAAAATAAACATGATTTAATGGGGAACAATCATCTAGAATTGGGGATGTAATGGTGATGAACAAAATCGGGGATGTAAGAGGCATATTCATATACATACTATATAGATGATTAAATCTATATCTATATATATATATACACATGACAATCACATGACTAAGAAGATGGTAAATGGATATGTCTTAAATAAAGGGTCATCATGCCTTCAAAATGTCTATGTATATATACTTTTTGAATGGAAAAGGAATGATGAACCAGTGAATGGAACGGGGTTCCGGTTTCTTTCAAACCCATGTTTTGGGGTGCAACCAGCATGACGCCCTGCTTCGGTCGCCTCACATCGGCTGTCTTCAGGCTTTGCATGAAGGCCGCATTGCCGTGCCTTATGTGACGGACCCTGGGGATAGTGAGCCTCCACAAGCAGAGAAGAACAAAGAACAATCGATCTAGCTCCGATTTGGTCGCGGAAGTAATGGGTTAGTAATTACTGAGACCCAGTCACAATCCACACTCCATGAAAACATGAAAAATATTAGAGTACCTGGCAGGTCAGCCTCAACTTCCTGGCTCGGGATCCGCAAGAATAAATCAGACATTTGCAGGTTCTTGTTGTGCATACCCCCATGCTCTTGATTTGATTTCCCCCAAGTGGTTGACACTCGAGAATGGTTTGTGGCGTTGTAGATCCCATTCATGCTATGCACGGCCTGAGCCGGTAGCTGCACGTTCTGCAGCATTAGGAACTATCCGGAAACATGTACCCCATTTACAACTGTAACACGTTGCCTACTAAATTGATCATGTATTGTTGAGTGGGACCCGGACAACCTCCACCAGACCCACCTCAATGATAAGCTGAAAGACGCTTGTTTTCTTGAGCCAAAATGGAAGTGCATTTCAAGTTG